>VNJU01009753.1:0-244334 GCA_008042675.1 Drosophila seguyi | reverse complement strand
TTCGTCTACGGTAACGAAACGGCGCAAAAATTCGTTTGGATTGCGGTTGAACATCGCCAAACACTCCTTTGAAATGGTCACACGAGTGCGCTTATGGTCGTGTGTGAGCAATCGCGGCACCCATCGCGCGGAAAGCTTTTTCATGTCCAAATATTCATGTAAAATGTGATGTACCCGTTCAGTTGAGATGCCTACAGCCTCAGCTACCTCACGCACTTTCATTCTCCGATCATCCAATATCATTCCATGGATTTTGTCGACGATTTCTGGCATGACGACCTCTTTTGGGCGACCTGAACGTTCGGCATCACTTGTACTGGTACGACCACAACGGAACTCAGTAAACCATTTCTTAACCATTGAAATTGATGGTGCAGAGTCCCCATAATATTTATCAAGTCTTTCCTTGGTTTCGGTGATGGATTTTTTACGCAAAAAATAATGCTTAATTAGCACACGAAATTCACTTTTTTCCATTTTCGTTAAAATTCACGAGATCGTCTGCTTTCAATGCCTATAAAACGCAAACTAAGAAACGCAGCTTTCTCAAAATTTTACAGTCAGCTGTTAATCGATAACTGCTGACAGGAGCAGTGTTGTATTTAGAGCAGGTGCGCGGCAAATACAAAAAGTCACGGACTTATCAAACGACCCTCGTATTGTTTTTGTTGAGGTTTCCACCGACAAGGATGAGGATAAAGCGGCTCCTTCTGCTGCCTTTCCTATGGCCGCTGGCTGCTTCCGCCGCAAGTGGAGTGTTGCGCAAAAATATCAGGCACAACAACAGTTTCGGATAGCGGCAACTACAGCAAGTACAACATTTCATTGCGCACTTTGTCGGTCAAAACTTTCGACATTAGCACTTAATTTACTGGCCCAACTTAATGAAGTCTACACTTGGCTAATTTACGCGAAATGCTTTAGCTACTTAGGGCGAACATCCATCGTCGTCCATAACCTCTAGTTTCGTTAAAGTTCTCTTCCTATGAACTTTTCGGCTTCACCTTAAACAGAATTCTTAAATTATTCATTTTAATATATAAAAGATATACAAATTTTTAAGAAATTTGCTTAGAAACTGCAAAATCTCTGCTGATATGCCTCCGGCATTGAAAATTTCATCAGAAAAATATTATTCCCCAGATTTCTCTCTAACATTTATAATACTAATTTGATTAATAATAATTTTAGAGGTTGCCTTATCGCGAATGCCTTATAAGAGTGAATTATTTCCTTTGTTTATTGTTTACATTTACGTTGCTCATATGCGTAGATAAGGGTTTTGCAGAGGTCTGAAGCCAAGGTTTTGCTCAGTTCTTGTGGATATTTCAGAGAGTGAAGTGGTGCTTTCTTTTAAGCGAAAAATGCTTCGATCCATGAAAGCCAAACATGTTCGCATGGTAATTGCTGGCCTCTCCCTAATTATATCCATCATTATCTTGGGAACAACAACCACCATTGTGGAACGAGAGAAGTGTTGGGAAATTTGTGTGTGGAAACATGTCTGCCTGCTGCAGATTCTAGGTGGAATGTTCCTATACGTGGGCTCTGTAAAGGTAGTTACTATATATATTTTTTTATAATTTAATATTAATAGTTTTTTTATAGACCAATCACTGGCTTTTCTTGCCCTGGCTAGTGTCTGCCTGTATTTTTATATACACATTGCTCTACAAGTCGGTATTATATTTTTATTACCTTGAGGGCAAACTATTGATGGTGGTTCCCCTTTTTCAAACCATTGCAGGTGAGCTTCAGGTTTTTACCTCATCAGCCTACAAATATATATATTTGAAACAAATCTATTATAAACACAGGTTTCTGGTGCTACTTTGTATGCGATGTATTCCAGGACTTTCTCCTTTGGCACGGTCAGGGGAATCACATAAATCTCAGTAATTGATCGCATTTTTTCCCTGTGAAATGCAATTGAGCTGAGTGTAAAGGCAAATAAGTGTGAACATTGCGGTGGGGGTGTATTCTGGTGTGTGTTTTAAGTGTGTGTGCTTGTGTGCTTTAGCCAAAAGTAAAATAAGCGTTAAAATGTCTGCTAACCCAGTGGAAACGACAGACAGGGTTTGAGTCTGCCATTGTGGGTCTCTTCTGGGGCTCCGTGTGGTATCGTTGCATGCGTATTGCATTACCCGACTCGCACCATCCACCTTCACCACCGACGTGTGTGGCACAAAGTGGCATATGAATAGATACATGTTTTGTTGCCTGTTTTGTTTGCTCCCCGCTCAGTCTGGCTGTGGGCTGGTTGTCGTAATCCAACAAGCAGACAGGTTAAATACACCGCAAGGACAGACTCAGACTCTCTCTCGCACACACACACACACAAGGGCGGCTGCTGGAAAAAAGTGTGACAACGATGGGGAAAATTCCGGGCTTTTCCAGCGGGGCTTGGGCATGGAGATAGAAGAGACTGTGACTCCAGTCGCGATTCAGCTGGGAAGCAGACGCAGCCAAACAAACAATAATCATGCAACAATAGTGAGAGCCGCAAACAAATTGCTTTTCTATGTCTACATGGGCGAGAATGGGTATCTTTTTGCACTGCGATATTGGATATTGAATTAGAAATCTATAAAATAATAAGACATGTTTATTAGTAAATATAAGTATTACTTAAAGAACTTAAAATAAATAGAATCATTTGTTTCCTGGTTTCATGAAGTCCTTAGTATAAGTTCTTATAAATATTTAATCTCAAGAGCATTAAAAAATGTTTTATATAACGTTTTCATCAAGACCAAAATGTCGTTTACTTTCAAAAAGTTAATTAATATATAAATTTATTATAAGATAGTTTCGTAGTCTTAGATTTCTCCCCCACATACATCTAAGCAAAAAATTATACTGAACTAAAGGTACGCCTTTAAGTAAACTGCGCAACTTTTAAATAGAGAATCCACCTTATTCAGATTAAATATATAATCATTCTCCAAATATCCATAATCTAGTGTCATTTTTTTCCCAGTGAGTGTGTCATGTTCGGGTTCACTTGCAGATTAGTTTCGTTGCGAGTGTGTCTGAGTTTTTTTTTCTCTTTTCGTATTATTTAGTTGTCTTTTTTTGTAGACGCACAACCACAGAGAATCAAAAGCCACATGGGCGTAGCCCGTGACACCTACCGAAGGGGTGCTGTGCCGAGAGCTCTGGCAATTAGAATGGAGAGCGTAAAGTTTGAACCTGGTGCCGGCTCCTTCTCAATCCAGATCCTGCGTCTTCCTTCTCTGTCTGCGACGGGCTTTTGTTGTCTGCAAAGTTTGCCTTTGACACAGGGTGCCTGCCCCGCCCACTGCCCACCATCCGCCGCCCCTTTCCACCTGCGATGCCTGGAAAATGGAATCCATTCATTCAAATCTATGTGAGCCCAGTGAGTGTTAGTGTCTGTGCAGCTTGTTGAACAAAATTGAAAATTAACTATAAATTCTGTGTGGCAAAACATGCAAACATGTTTGCGGAAATACCTGACAGACTCAGGACCCAGGGGCAGGGAGTGGGAATGGGGGATGGGGGATGGCCACAGGGGATGGGGATGACCAGACGAGGTGTCAAGCGTTGCAAACACCTTGGTGACACCGAACTCCTCACGGCACAAAGCGATTCATTGTTGCGAAATTTAATGCGAAAAATTCATTAAAAATAAAACACCTTAAGGGTGGCGACACAACAACAACAAGAAAAAAAAAAAACAAAATACAAACAAAGTTTGAATCCACCGGGAGCCCAAATTGAATTGCCTGAAATTTGTGCGTTTTTTTGTTTGTATATATTTTATTTTGGGGGTACAGTAAAGCCTTTCAAAGGTGCCAAGTACACGAGGGAGGTGAACAGGAAAAAACTGTATAAAAACATAAAAACAAGAAGCATGTTAACCCTTGTGACAAGTTGTAGCTTAAGGGGCTTTTGGGGCACTCAGAATAAAATGTGTAAGCTAATACTTTTTTAATATATAACGAATTTTCTGGATTGAGGGGAATTTTTTAAAGAAAAGTATACATTAAATTAACTTTTTAAATGTTAAGATTTTAAGTATAGACAAGATTTTATGAATGGATATATATTTCCAATATAATTAAAGAAATTTAAGAACACTTGACATTAATGCAACGTTTAAAAGAATTTCTAAATGTATTTTAAAAGTGCTAAGAGCTTTTTTTTTATGCATATTAGGCATTATTTACGAGAATATACTAAACATTTTTTAACAAGTACTTTGGATATACCTAAAAAAAACCATCCCTAAGTAATAAAAAAAAATTATAATAAAAGAACTTAAAGCCCAGACGGGAAATCAGAAAAAGGCGGGACCTGGAGCAGGAACAATCAGCTAGACTTAACTAATAAATTTCCTTGAATTCCACACGCAGTCAAGTCGAAGCGGAAATCATTTAAGCTGCCAAATCAGCCAGCCAGATGGTTCAAACAAAGGCTCTTTCTGGCCGAGAAGGTGCGGCACTGGCCCTGGCAACCGAATGGCCATCTGGATGGGAACAGGACCTGGAGAGTTGGCTGCAAAAAGAAAGCGATTAATATTCATTCAGTGTCGCGCGTATATCACTTTTTATTTGCACAGGGTCGCCGCACCGAGGGGGGATGGATGCGGAGCGGTGTCGAGGAGAGAAAGGGGAAGAATCCTGGGGCAGGCGCCGGCAAGTATGCAATGGAATTCGGCGCACGCAGCAGCAGGTGAGCAGCTTGTGTGGCTGCTCCAGTTGCTGGTGTGTGTGCAGGTGTCCGCGTTAATGTGTGTATGTATGGGTGTGCGTAGGTGTGATCCAACGCACAATTACATACAACAATTTGTGCTTTGTTTCGCCATGTGTGTGTGTATGTGAGTGAGTGGGAATCCAAATCACCAAAGAGCAATCGTGCAACAGCAACAGCAAAGGCAACATGGCCAGCAGCCACAAGACGGAGGTGGGTACCATAAATGCACTTGAAGAAAAGTTAGAGCTCTGATAAACTGTTGGATTATATCCTAACCATATATTATATCTAATAAAACTACATAATAATAAAAAAACGAATTTTTAGAATGAATTCCCTTTATAAACAATGCTTACTTTAACCTAAACTTACTCTATTTTTTCTCCTCAGTGCCAGGGAAACCGAGTTGGCCTGCTGAAATCCAGTTGGCTTTGTGCCGCTGACACCTCCCAACGGCAGCTTCCCTGAACCCCTCAAACCTTCTCCCTACTCAAATTGGATGCCCAAAACATCAAGGCAAAAGGGGGCAAGAAAGGAGCCGGGGAACCTCCCAAAGGGGTGGGACCCAACGTATGATACGATTGAGGGGGTCGGGCCGGCTCTTTCGGTGCTCCGGCGTTTAGTTTTCAATGTGAAAATTGAGAAAAATTGCCAAACGAGTTGGTAAGCGATATTCTCGGCTCCGCCTGCCGTTTGGTCCGCTGCCAGGTGATGCTCCTCCACTTCACCTCTATCGCTTTCACTCCACTCACTTATTGTTAGTTTCGCTCGCTTTGTTTTGACAACTTCTCGAGGAATGCCCTGGGATCGGAGGAGACGCAGCAGTCAGCAGTCGGCAGTCACAAAGGCGACCCCCGTTTCGTCAAATAAAAGCTAGCATTTTTGGCTTCAGTTTACTTCCGTTTGCTTTGACTGCCTCTGGCAATTGGAGACCCGGGGAAGAAGCTGCTGGCAGCCATAAAATTACGATCTAGCAGAGAGCAAATGACGCGAAACAGTCGCACGGACATGGCCAAGAGCCTCTGAGCCAAAAAGACCCGGGCGCGGGCAAGGAGCAGGGGCAACGGAGCACAAGCACCAACAACACGTTCTCTGCATAAAAATCGTGCAGGCCATGCTAAAAACGTTTATCCCTTTTAGCCCCAGTGCGGCTCGGCAGGAATCCTACTGCCAACTCCCCCAATAACAATGGCCGAGCAACAAGAGCCAGAGACACTGCCAGAAAAAGCGTCAAGCAAGTCAGGTCAAATGAGCCTTAACCTTGAAGTAAAAGATCTCAAGACACACTTTAGCACTTTATACTGATTATTGGAATAGCTTAGATGTTAATTTAAATTCTTATTTGAACTATTACCTTAGTTGTTTTCTTAATTTCAACATGATTGTAGTTGTTAATCAAAGAGAATATTGGTTTTAAAACCTGAGGATAAAATATTACAACACGATTTTAATTTTAATTGGACAAAGTTGTTTAATTTTTGTTTAATTGTTTTTGAAAAGTATCCCTACATCTTATCCCTATTTCATGCGTATTTTTTTCTCAGTGCCTGGTAAGAACAATTTCTTCGTCTTTAGTTTCAATGGCCCCCACGGCGGCCCAAAACCATTTTAAACGTAAGCTGAGACTGATGGCCGGCTGTGGGAAAATCGGAGGTTGAGGCGGCAGAAGATAAAAAAAAATACCATAAAGTAGGGGGAGGTTGAAGCGGTCGGCAGTCGGATAAATGCCGCATCATTGGTTATTTATATGCGTGCGGATCTCAGGTGGATGGCCACGGGGCCTCGGGCGATATATTTATTTGATTTTATTGATATACAAGCGGTCGTAAGTAGTGCATATCATCTATCTCGGCTAACGAGTGGCTCAAGTCCTGTCATTACGGACGGAGGAGCCCGGCTCCAGGTGAAGTTTCGACATGGGAAATTAATTAAATCGCATTCAAATGATTGGCTACGTGCCATTATTAATTCGAGCATAAATTATTCCACATGTCCTAATTCCGGGCGATTTTACTTGTACCACCGCACCGCCCCCCACCACATATTCTGTGGTCAATCACTTGATTGGCTCTGCTCACAGGAATTGATCTGAAATTTTAATGCAACACGTATTCGCACTTCTAATTTATGGCAATTAAGTGAAAGTTCTGTAAAGGCAGAGGCTTAAGCCATATGTCCCTTCCAGGCTAACCACATATATTAACAAAATGGATTAATTAAAACTGTGTGGCTGGTGGTAAGTGCACTGCCTCTTAGGCAGTGTTTTAATCGGATTGCACTTTTCCATAGGAAAAGGGGAATAATTAACCCGTTAGGGCTGACAAAGAAAATGTAGCTGGAAGGGCTGAAAAGATGCTTGATATAAACAAGACATGAATAATATAATTATGTCAAATTAATACTAATAGTGGTCAGAGAATATGTGCAAAATTAATCTGTAAAGTGCATACTTAAGGGAACGTTCTTTTGGATTTGTTTATATTTATAAACCCTAGCAAAATAAATGTTTTTAATGAAAAGATTTCACGAAATAATGGTAACAAACTCTTTTTATATTATATCATTCAGCTAAATTGGATTTTTTTTACTAAGCGTAATAACTTATCATAAAAATGAAGTTAAAAGAAAATATTACACTTTCAACTAGTGAAACCCCTATAAAATATAAAAGTAAAATAATAACCATAAAGAAGACTGGAAGTTTGAATACCTTTGCAGTTTCGATCGCTCATAACTAAGAAAAAAATTCATTAATTTCAATTAAGAAAGCTTTTCTGGGCTAGTTTATATTGGGTTAACAAATAAGATTATTGAATATAACGTATTGAAAAATACACATTTTTTTAATATTTTTGGTAATGTTTAACATTTTGAAAAATTATATCAATTTTTTTTTTAGATTAAGCTGGGGTGTCTTAACTGTTGATGCTTTTAATGATTTTACATGTATGTATGGTTAATAGGTTCGCAATATAATTCCTTCACTACCTTGCAGTGTTCTGACTAAAATTATACTACACTGAAGGATATAAAAAGAAATAAAATTTAAAAAAAGCCTAACAAAAAGAAGGCTCTAAATATTTAAAAATATGTTCCAATAAACGTCTAGAGCCTTTTAAAATTAGTTTCGTTTACCATTTTGCAATAAGTTTATAAACGCAAAAGTAGTCCCACTCAGGTATAACCCCACAGAACTCAACGTCCAATTTAGATAAAACCCTTTCGAATACTAAATATTTAAGAATATATTTTTAAGGATTTCAACCTAACATTTCCCTTGTTTAACATTTTGAGGAACTCCTTATCTAATTTAACAGCAACGCCTGCTCTTGCCGACGTAAACAACTGTTAAAAAGCCGGCTCGAGCCGAAAAAGCGTTCCCAGGAACAGTGTGAAACATAAAACGAAACTCGTTTTTCAACGAAAGGCAAACGAATGGAGCCGAGCTAAACTGAAAACCCGAAGTTATGCCCGAAAGTTCAAGCCGCGAAGCAACAGAAACGCGACAGTTTCAGTTTCGCTCTCTGGAGAGGCTTTTGAGAGAACATGCTTTATTCGAACATATTCAAACCCATTCGGCAGCGTTCGTCTCGGTTCGGCTTTTGTGGGAAACCTATAAATACTAGTGCAAGCGAGGCATTCGGAAAAAATTTTATTTCAACAAAAGCAACGTCACGTACCGCCGCGGCCGGAAAACGGAAAATTAACGTAAAGACTGAACGCGGATTCGAGACAAAATAAACGAAGCCAGATTTCCCGCTTTCAGCTGTTTCTAAATTCTGGAAAAAGTAAGCTTTCCGGGAAAGCAAATCCAAGAGATTATTTCATTCTTCATGGTACTTTTCGTGAGCGTGAATGTGGAAAAGTGAAAAATAGCAGACAAAAACCTAGATGAAAACTCGCGAATGTAAGTTGTGAAAAGTGCAAGAAAAGCCAGCAAAGAAACGTCGGTGATTAAGCCAAGAAGCCGTTCGCAGACTGAGCAGCTTCCAGTGAGGTGAATATACAAATCCGAGATCCCTCTGTCCTCCAATCAGAATCCCACCTGAGCGTTACCTGCCAAGCTTGTTTCACTTTGCATTACCCGCTGCCTGCCTGGCTGCTGACCAGTTGTTGATTCAAACCCGTTCTCAGCCAGGCTAAAAAAATACAGCAAAAAAAAAAAAACGCAACACTGCAGTAGAAGGAGAAGTTATTTTTGGTCATCAGTTGTTGCCATTTGCATTGCAGTGCAACCAAGTTGGCCCATTCAGCGCATAAATTGCGAATGCAAACGGCCAAATTGTTATTGCCACTTAGAAGAGCTCTAAGCGCGATTTTCTCTCCTCTTTTTTTTCTACGGGCAGCGGCAGTATCTTGGCCAAACTGCAGTAACAGTTGCCACCTGGTCGCGACCAGCGCGAAAAAAACGCTACCAAGACACAAAAGCTGGTCAACAAAAAAGAAAAAAAAAAGAGCCAGCGATTGCATCGCATGTCGAGGTTGTTTCGCATGCCCTTACCCCCCCAGTGGTCCCCTTTCAGCCCGCCTCTGCATACCAAGAACAACAACAGAAAGAACTTCAAAAGCACTCCGACCCGCCGTCTGTTTTTTGGTGATTATGAGCGGAGAACCGCTGCAGATGGGTTGAGCTTCGCGAAGAGAGTCGCGGGTTAAATGCCCTTTCAGTGGCGTAAAGAGCTAAAAATATAGGAAAAAGAGTATAAGTATTTTAGTGTAATTTAGTATTATATACATATTATTCGAAACATTTACATTTTTCTTTAATTTATTTTGTGAATTATAAAGGAATTAATAAGTTAAGTAAACAGTAGGTTCCTTGCATGACATCGTAGCATAAGTGAATTTATTTTTATTTTATTTAAAAACAAAATATTCAATAAGTATTTAAGTGGTTTATTTGTAGTTAAACACTTTGCTTATAATAATAATGTGCACTTACCAATTTAAAGTTCACTAGAAGCTAGTAAAATTTAATGATAAAGCAATTGATGATGTATTCAATTAATTAAAACTTTTGGGAGTAACATATTTTTGCACTTTGTCAACTTTACTTATAATTAATTCCGGAAGTAGTTATTTGCATTTAAATCATTTTCATTTTAAGGAGTTTTATTTATGTGCAAAAATTAATATACTCTGATGACAATCAATGCCGACAATGATATTAATTGGTACCATAAATAATTAAATGCATCAATTTAATTAACACTAACAAGAGTTGCATTTAAGCTTATAAGCCTTCAGTTGTTTAAAGTAATCAGCAACATAATTCAACGAACTCTTCCAAGAACTTTTTTAATTGTTTAATCGAATTTTCTAGCTGCTATTAAGAAGTATTTTACTTTGCAGACAAAAAACAAGTTTCAACAAATAATAATTAATAATAGTTTACAATTGTAGCTACCTTTTCTGAACAAAATGTTCATTCAAGTTTACACAAAAGGTTTGCTAAATTTGTGAATATGTAAATAATTTAAGCAGGCAGTAGGGTTTATTATTTGAGTAGAAAAACATGAAATTATAAGGAAAAAGAGAACATAGAAGGTTTTTGCTGAACTTTTAGGTTTACTAAACTTCCTGGGAAATTAACACGACAGCAAAACCATTCCCGTTAGGTGTGGAAAAACCACCAATTGTATTTTCCCCTTTCGGCCAGTTAGAGTATTAAATGCAAAGGGCGCAAAAAGCGTTTCAGCCCTGTTCACTCCGCGTTCACTCGGCACAAAAGAACCTGAGAAGATTGGCCAGAGCCGAAAAAAAGGCCAAGGGAACCTGGCCAAAAACGAAGGAGTGCAGATGTGGGAAGGAACAGTGGCAGTGGCAGGGGCGGCATGCTCAAAGCGTTTAAGCGCCTTTGACACTCAGCTGGTGGCATAAAGGAAGGGCCTGCCTTGGATTAGGGGTAGCGGGTGCCATGTGAGACAGCTGCCAATCAATGGCAGCCTAGGCCCATCATTCTGCCCGGTGGCATGTTGCATGTGTGTTACGGCAAAAAAAAGATGTGGAAACCGAATAGAAAACGAGAAAAAAAACTGACGAAATAAGAATTCAAAGAAAAAGTGGAAAAACGTTTTCAGAAATTGTTCTGAACTTTCCTTTGGTCTTTTCGCCTTTTCGTGGACTGAGGAAATTATGCGATAATGGGAGCCAAAGTTCATTTTCATAAATAGTTAAGTTCAAAGTTGGTAACATTCTTGGGACGGAAGGCCAGTAAATTACCCACCTTGTGTACACAATCAATTGCTGGAGCAAGAGAGACATTTTCAGCTTATTAAATGGAATTAAGCAATTTCTGCGTTATTACCATGAATATTTGAAATCGAGGGTAAATACCTAAGCCAGGGGATTAGTTATTCTCGGCTATACGCGCCGCACTTTTTTCCTTATTGATTCTTAGGCGGCAAATTAATGTTTTCATTGCGTTTTCCGGCGCCTTCCCAGCGGAAGTGTCGTGTGGCTCAATCAAACAAATACTAGCACAGCACACAACATGGCCGAGAAAAAGGAGCTACAGAAAAGTAACCAAATTACGCCTAATGGTTTTTTAATTGTAACAATAATTGCTGTCGCCATTGCATGGGGAGCACCAGCACCAACAGAAGCAGCAGCAAAATCCAGTGAAAGAGCAGTAATCAAAGCTGTTAAGAAGGGTAAAAGGGTAGAATGGCTCCTAACCCTCCTATTAATGAGAGCTCTTGGAAAGCATTTAGATGCCAGCAAATTACCAAGCAGGCATACAGGCAAAAAAGTCAAGGGAGAGTCCTTGAAGCACTGAAAGCTGTGTTGGCTAAGCTTAATGAGAGGGAAAATCATGAGGTCAGGAAAAAATATATTCTAGGAAAATCTAAGCATGCGGAATTAAAAGGTTGTATTTAAATGCTAGGAAATTTTTGATAAGAAACTGTTTGTTTTAATTATTTACCCTAAGATCAGTAAGCGCATGAAGAGTAAATCTCTAAAACCTTTCTATTAATTTTATTTTAAGCGTGGTTTCAATGCAAATTAGAATTACAAATTTTATAAATGTGTAAATTTTAGCACCTGCTTTGGGCTAAGCTCATTTCTTTCCGTGCCTGAAAAACGAATCTGAGGTTCATGTTGCCGCTGCGCTTGTATGTTGCTGCTGTGCCCCCACATAATTGAGCCCCTTCATGTTTGTGACTCTTCGGCGTGTGTGCGTGCCTATAATTAAGGCCAGAAAAAGTGCTAGCCTATGCTTTTCCAATGGATGAAACAAAAGCCAGCAATGAGACGACTGCGAACCTTGAACTTGCTGGGCTGCTTGTGCTTCGCTCTGTTTGGGTTTTGTTTGATTCCATTCATTGTTCAGTCGGCGGCAGTTGATTATGAGTGTTATGGTTTTTTCCCCCGGCTTTTCTCCTACTTGCTATTATTTTTTTTGAAGAGCCTGGCTTGTTGCTTTTTTGGTCTTTGGTCGTTTTTCGGTTAGCCAACATAGCCTGAAATGGCCAGGCGTACGTAGCATACTTTTCTGCGGTGAGGGTCGGGTCGAGTTGGGACTCTAATGTGCGCCATTTTGGTTTTATGCGGGCCAGTACTGCTGCTGTGTGTGTGTGCGTGTTGGCCCATTTGCCCAGAGGTCATTATAGACGCTTGGCCCCGCTTGGCACGTTGTGGCCGCCAACTTCCGCTC
This sequence comes from Drosophila seguyi, assembly GCA_008042675.1. Taxonomy (NCBI): domain Eukaryota; kingdom Metazoa; phylum Arthropoda; class Insecta; order Diptera; family Drosophilidae; genus Drosophila; species Drosophila seguyi. Next base: position 231,961 of record VNJU01009753.1, on the reverse strand, counting down.
TTGTTGCTCTTGATGTGGCTCCTGTTCAGCAGCAAGTGTTGCTGATGTTGTTACAGTGGCTGCCGCTGCTGCTGCTGGCACTTTGAGCCTTTTGGCTTTTGGCCGGGTCCAGCAGAGTTCCCTCTAAAGTGGCAATTTGTCTAGTTCTGTAAGCGCCTCTTTTAACGATAATGATGATTGCGCATTGTTGCGTTTTTATTTCACTGCACACGCACACACTTACAGCCACTCGGAGTTATGTCCCAGGTTTTGTTCCTATATTCTTTTTTATCCTGCCTTTTTTCGCAGACCGTTTTAGCCGTGTGTTTGCTTAGCATTTTCCGATTTTCATTCATTTCCCAGTCTCGCTCTGTCGCTCCCTCGGCCCCTTTTCTTTTGGCTCATTCACTCGTGGATTTTTATTACTTTCATTGCCATTTCTTATTCCATTTTGGCAGTCTGTCTATCAGTTGTCTGTCTTTTGGTTTATGCCCTTCGCTTTCTCTTACTTTTCCCCTTTTTTTTTCCTCGCTTTTCCCCGCATTTTCCCCCATTTTCGGTGGCTTTATTTGGTTCGTTTTGGCCGAAACGTGTCGTCGCCGTTGTTAATTTTTAGTGTACGAGTGTAGGACCAGTGTTTTTCGCATTTGCTTTATTGGCCATGGCCGAAATGCAATCCTGTCTAGACGCTCCGCTGTCCAGAGAGGCTTTTCGAGGACACACACAGCCCCACAAGAGTCCCCTCATTTTATGTCCCTATTTGTTTTGGCCGAACTATTTTAATTTGATGGCACGAGCCAGGCTCTCTCTCTCTATCTTTTGTCGAATTTTGTTTTGATTTGGCCAATTCGGCATGACTGGTCTTGGTTTGATTTATTTTACACAATTTTTTCTCCCTGCTATTTGTTTGGTAAATAAATTCGACAAAGTTTACATATAATTCTTGTCAATATTTAACCGCACAAAATGCATTTCATATCAATTTTATAACGAACAGCTTCGTGTGTGTGTGTGTTTGTGTTGGCTGTGTAAAATCAATAAACATTTTGCGGTTACCGATGGTCAGTGTCGTGGCCCCAGTTGACATCCATCGATGGCAATCTCTCTCCGGACTTTGTCCGACGGCATCAGCTGATTACTTTATCACAAAAGCGTAAAATGAGCCACGCCGAACCGGGGGGTAACCACGGAGCTGGCTGGCACACACATCGCACACACACATCGCACACACACTGCACACACACTACACACGCTCACAGGCATAACTTAGCCGGCATTCACGTGCTGCACTGAATGACTTTATCGACTGCTAAACGTCGCTCGGCCATTTGATGCGGATGTCGATGTGCACACGTTTAACCCACTAGCAAATATTCACACAAACAGTTCACTGAGAAAAAAGTTTTAGATTCAATTTGAGTAAAATGAAAGTTAGGTGGGGACAATTTCAAATCAAAATAAAATAAAGGTTTCTTGGTTCATGAAAAACGAGTTTCAGAGCATATGTTTGTGCTCATCCTCAAATAATTTTATATTATTAAAACATAAAAAACTCACATATTCAGTATCAGTATCAGTAAATAATCATATTTAATACTTATTTAGTTACAAAATAATAAACTCACACTACCAGTGACTAGTTTTTATTTTGTAGTAATTTTACGTGCAAGTCTTTTTTCTCCTTGAAGGAGGAAAAGGAAATTTTGTATGAATGCGCTTAAAAGAAACTATTTTCTTTTTACTAACTCAATAATATATAAATTCATTTTCCAACATTTTCCTTTATAAGCAAATATTACTAAACAACAGTTACTTATATATAAAAGTACTCCTTGAATTATATAATAAATTTAGTAAAATGAAACTAGAAACCATTTACTTTTCGCACATAAATAACTAAAATTATATAATATTATTAGTTGCGAAAGCTAAGTAAAAAACATATATCACTTTCATAAAGTATAAAATTAGAGGCTCTCCTTGGCTTTTTTTTAAGTGGACCATACATCGTGTAACACACACACTGCGATAATTTTTCTGCTTTTGTCGTGTGCTCTGGGCTTTGGTCCTGGTCCTTGACTTCGCTTCGTCCGGGGCTCTGAGCCCTCTAAATGTTTATTGCTTCATTCTGTTGCGCAATTTAATCGATGTCTGGCTGTTGGCCTCCGCTCCCCGGGATCAGGGGCAGCCCGGATACCACCGCATCCTATCCCTATACCATCCCGGGCCGTAATTCGCTGATTTTAAAGAGCGGCTAATGTAAATCGTTGAATTATGGCAATTTACGATTTAATGAAACTTTACTCCGCCGGCAATCAGAAATCCCCGCTTACATACGCTACGTGTCCGTCAGAATGGGGCTGGTCTATACGGAGAACTACTCCCCCCTTGTCAGGTCCCCCTGCCACTGTCCCCTTTGGATCTGATCCTTTTAAGCAATTATCTTATAACACAATCCTGTGGGGGTCAATCCGTGCCTCATTTTGCGCTCGAATGCGCCGCACAAAGTATTTAAGTAACTCAAGCCGTTACCAACAAAACAGATTTGGCTGAAGGAGAACGGATAGTGGCTCTGGGACTTCGATGGGGGTACGTCCGGGGGATAACCCTTTTTGTGTGCCTGCCCTCCTGGATTATGTATTTGTGTTTATCTTCAGTTTTTGTCTTCTCTGCTTCGCTCTACTCTGCTCTGAGAGCTTACCACAAAAAAACACAGAAAAGGGGAAGCCGTAATGAAATGCAAAATCGCTTAAGTTCGCCGGCAAGGGAAAACACAGCTTGCCCCGCCCCGAAAACATTTTCCCGCCCCCTTTGTTGACAGCGTGTTAGTGCAAACTAAATGAAATTTTCTTCATGCCTCTGCCTGGCTGTGGGTTTTTGTTTCTCGCTCTTGTGGCTCTGTGTTAATGTGTTTGGGGGTGTCTATTAAGGGTGCCCTCCATGTACATCACCAAGAGCATCATCCTCATCATCCAGCTCATCATCATCCTCGTCATTATTATAGTCATTATCATCGGACCGCACATCAGTGTCATCCGAGTTGTAGTGGAAACTGCCGCCATAAGCCCGTTTGTTACCTTGGCCCCATTGCGCCATTGTCCTGTGCATAATTGAATGCTCAGACGCTTTTCGAATTCCACTTCATGCCTGTGTATGTTACACTGAGGGGAACTTATCCTACCTTCTGGAAACTCAATATTTTATGGGTCTTACTGTATACTAAACTATAATAGGTCTTGTTTGGCATGGTGAATAAAGAATATGTATATACTTTTTTTTCTATAATTCTTTTGAAAACTCTAGTTCTTTAAGATTAAAACATCCAAAATGTTTCCAAATCCTTTGATATTTATATTACACGAAGCTATATCCCTTTTGAAAAACTATATTGTTTCATATTAATTTATTTTAAAGGAAAGCATAAAATATTTCCTTAAATATCTTTCACTAATAAGCTAGCAACTATTTTATTCTATGCCACATTTAATGATCATTACTCTCATTCGGTGCTAATTTTAAAAGGACTCTCTAGAGGCACACACTCTACTATATTTTCTCCCTGTGCACCATGTGAGAGAGTTGCCTTTTCAATGACTTCCGCATAAGTGTTTAATTTCCTGTGTATTAACATGCTTAGCAAAACAGTGAAATGTGTCCGGGGGGAGAGGCGGCAACAAAACGCAGTCCTGATGAAAAGGGGTTGCAAGCACCAACAGCAAATAAAAAATAGGAAAATGAATGTAAACCAGAAAAGGTGCGTTTTCAAGGCCCCCCCTCGGTGTGTGGCTGGCATAACGATTTGTGCCAACAAATTTATTTAAAAAGGATTATCAGCAGCTAAGCGCCATGCTGGCACACTTCAAAGGACGCCACGCTTTGCCCCCCACCAGGACACCAACCATCCAACCAACCTTCCAACCCCATTGACATTTTTCGGGGGGTTGGGGACAACAACAAAAATAAAAGAGAAACAAAGAGCAAACAAAACACGTAAACGCCGCCATGGCATATGCAAATTTCAATGTCAGACTCATGCCGCACAGTCTGAATTTGAATTTGAATTTCGAGTATGAATTTGACATTCAATTTTGTTTTATTTTCCGGGGGGCAGGGGCAGTGGCATAGGCTAAGTGGCTTTATTTTTGACGATTATGGCTAAGGACAGAGTTTAAATAATCAAAATTCCTGGCCATTTCAATATAAAACACAAAGAGTCATGGAAATTCGATGCGCTCTATGGATATCTGCTCCTTTTTTATGACATTCCACCGATAACCTTTGCTTAGAATGAACTTGATGACATTTATATGCTTTTAAGACGGTAGGACTGGGTTGGGTTCACAGAGAGTTTTAAAAATACCGAAAAAATATTGTAGCAACCGAATCTGAAGGCGTGAGAAATTCAATTTGTTGTCACGTCCATCAGGTTGAAATAGAAGCAATCGGCGGAGGTTTATTGTGGAGCAGGGTTGGCATTTTCATGTTATTGAATACTTTAAAAGGTTTTTCGGCTACCCCATGGCATTCCGCCTTCCCCTGCTCAATTTTCACTCTCGTTTCTGTGAACTCGCTTCCTGGGGGTTGCTGAAATTTTAGTTGAAACATTTTATTTGCTAATTGCTAGGTATTTGCCGTACACTTCCATATACATACATATAGAGGTTTTTGGAAAATTTGCTTCTTCTCGAATGAGTGGGAATCTGCCGCCTGATTTTCTTCAATTTTGGGTGTGTGATGTGTGTGCATGTGCGGAAGTTCACACACGCCTGAACACTCACAGCCTGTCAAACGCACTGCTGAAAGAGCTTTTCCCTCGCTTTTCTCTCGCCTCCCCTCTCTTCGACTCTCCTCTGGCTTCGCCGTGCAGTTTTCCCTTTCGCAGAACTTGTGCTTGAAAATTTTCAAATTTCCGGATTGCCTCCGTCGACTCGCCGCCAAGGAAATTGTCTACGCATGTTTCTGGCACTTTTAAGAGGATAAAGGATATGTGGGAAACTATTCAAGGCGGCTGCTTATCCATTATTAATGCACGGTGCCAAAAGTGTTCGACACAAATTTGCAATTTGCTCAAGACTTTGGCGGGGGCGTGAATTAGCTGCCGAGCGATAAGCATTTTCCGTTGCCGCCGAATTTCCAACCCCCCGTCGGCAACGTCGACTAAATGGCATATGGATTTCCGTTGTCCATTCGTGCCTTATCTGGTTGCCAAGGGCAATGTCTGTCTGATGTGATAATCCGCAGGAATTAATAAATAAACCATTAACAAATAAACTAGAGTTAAGCCCATGCACACAGCATTGCATTGTGAGCCCTGAGGGGGTTTGCCCGATGACGATCTAGTTGGGTTGGGGGCATGAGCGTGCCGCTGGGAAACCCTTATCAAGGAATCACCAACAGTCAGGCAGGTTCAACCCCGGACTTGACTTTCTGCAAACATCAGCAAACAAAGGCCAATGATGGCCTCAAACCAGAGACTAGCTCTTAATGTTTTCTGGACGATGGACATTGGGGCAAAATAACGCAAAATAAAATGCTTTATTTAACAATAAAGAATTTGAGAAGATTGGTTATATTCAAAGGTTAAAATATGTGTACATTTATTAGTAGTTTACTGTTCTTTGAAGTCTGAATTTCATCAAACTTTAAATTTATCTAATTATATTTTCAAGTCTTAATGTCAAAGTCTCATAGCCAAAGTTCAGCTATAAAATTCGCATCTATTTTTAGATTTAAACCCTCTATTCCCCCCTAGAGGTCAATGCTTGGCAATAAATTTCCTTCGAAGGCGTGGCCAAAAAATAAAGGAGGACAAAATGCAAATGGCATTTGTGCGTGGATACGCTGCGTGTGTCGCCTGAAATTTCAGTCAATTAAATGAAAATAAATGAATAATTGATAGTTTTCATGGCTCATTCTCTGCCAGTTTCCACCTTGAACTAAACCTTGGCCAAATGTAATTAGGGAGAGGGGCAGCAAAACCAGGGGAAGAATGTCATTTGAATAATTTAAATTGTTAGACGCTTTCGTCGTTCGATTGCCAGACACACACCGGCCAGGGACCCTGGGCCAGATCCTGTTCCTGACCGGAGCCACAATGACGTTAATGACAGTGACGAGCGGTTGTTTGCCTCAGTTCTCGACCAAACATTCGGCGCAAACAAACAAACAAACAAACAAATGCACGCACGTACTCCAGGCGACACACACACTCATGCTCACTCGTAAAAAACAATCAAAATGCAAAACGGAACCTGGCAGACGACACTCCAGGGGGAGTGTGACAGTGTGTGCGAGTGCACTGCAAGAAAAATGATTATTCAATGCCAGAAACTAAGGAAACAATATATGTACCAACATCTTATGGGTTTAAAAAATATTTCATTTCTCAAATAAAAAATTTCTTATATCAAACGCCTTCTCTAAGTTTGCATATATTTTTCATGATTTAAAAAAACTGATTTCTCTTATATTAAACTCCCCTTTCTTTTCCCTGAGTGCACGTGCGTGAGCCTTGCACCAGGAGGATCAACGACAAACACAAATGGCTCCTGATTGCAGGCAGGAAGCAACAGCTAAGGGGATATGGCGGCGTGGATCGGGGACCAAGCCAACGTTGGTCCTTCTCTGACTCTGTCTGGCTATGCGACTAGAATTCAACATTTTGCCGCCATTAAAATCAAATTGCACTTTCGTGCAGCGCAGACCAGGAGGCACGGGCCTGGGCAGGATACTAAGCCAGCCCAGAAGAGGGGCGGAGGGATGGGAATCCGGCGGCAGACGGAGGTCACGAGCCGCGTCAACGTTTTTGGCAATTTCAGCAAAATATTCCTCTTGGTCTCGCTCTTTTTATGATTAATAAAAGCAAATGTAAATAGTCGCAAATAAAAGGCAGCTAAACGAAATGAAAGCAAGCGTTGCAGGGACGACCTTCAGCGGGGTCCAGGTAGTAGTGGGTGGTGCAGTGGGTGGAAAGCATTCGCCATCTCCGCTTCCTGCCCTCGAATCCGATTTCACCCTCTGACTAACTTTCGCTTAATTTCTATTAGCATTGCTGTCGCTTCGTTTTCATTGCTGCGCCACGCTCCGCAGGTTGCTGAGGTTACCCTGCTAAGGGGGGTGGTGGTGGGGTGGAAAATCAAATGGAAGGGGTGGAAAGTGGAGGGGTGGGGTGGCCGAAGGGTGGCTGGTGGCTCAGGGAATGCAACTGTCTGCCTCGGCCTGATTGTTTGTATTTCTCATGGCACTCGATGTCAGTCAAAATCGCTTCGTTTTCATCCACTACCCGAAAATGTATACAGTCGAGCTTCCCAGACTGGAGTCATAAAAAACAGACATAAAAAAGTTGCTAATAAATTTTGACACAATTTGGTTAAAGAAATAAATAAGGAAGTTGAACAACTTTAGAGCTTAATTACAAAGGAATCATTTTTCTGTATGATTATTCTGGCCAAAAGATCCATCTAAAATATTAGTATTAGACTCATTTTAATCAAAGTAAGTCAAAGAAGTTATACGCTAGCCTCTCAAAGAATCGCCATAGGAAGTCCTCACTGTACTCCCCCTCCGCTAGTAACCCCCGAAAAAGTATGCGGCAGTAAAACCCACAGACACGACCATCGAACCCACCCACTCTGTACTGTTGTTTGTTTTACAACGTTTTTAACTTGTTTGCAGGGATTAGGTAAGCAACTCAAACAGGAATGGCAGTGCAGGACATTGCCAGGATGCAATGAGAACTCATAACAAAAAAACAAAAACAAGAAAATAGACAACGACAGGGCCTGCCAATTTCCACAGGATACTTGGGGGAAAGCGTAGACTGATTTCCATTGAGCAGCGCCGGCAACCGTTGCCAACATTAAATGCATCGAATTACATTTTCTATTAACCAACTTTAAGGGGGGGTCGCCAAGGCGGGTCCTGTGTTTGGGATCGTGTGGCTACTTTGTGTGTGGAAATGCGGGAAATGTGGGAAATGCGGGGGTGAAGTACCAGCTATCCAGCCAGCCCCCAGAGCAAATGTTGCTCGTTTGTTTGCTGCTTGTTTTACAATTCGCTTTTTTAACGCTTTCGCGCTGTGATTCCTTCGTCCTGCCAGCGGGTCCCTGACATTGTTGTGCGGCGCCTTGAACCTTTTGCCGCCGCCGCGTCCGCCGCCGTCCTTGCCCCTGTGCACCAGCCATCCTGCTAACCCGTCTTGATTGCACAAGTTTTTGTACTGCGCTTTGGCTAAGAAGCCGCTGGCTGCACGCCGTTTAGGCCACCTTCTCCTCGTACTTTTTGGCTTTAAGTTATGAAAAGTTTTGTCCTTGTTTTTCCTGCCTTCCTGCCTGCCAGCCTGCCTTCACTTCTTGTCCTGCTGCCGCTTCTTTAGCTGTTTTTTTCTTCCTGTTGAGGTTTTTCCACGTATTTGGTTCCTCTTTAAGCGCACATTAATCAAAGTTTTTCGTTTGGCTTAGTCAAAGTTTGAGGGCATTTATAAGGCAATTGTGGAGCTCGTTTCGTTGGCCACGACAGGTGTGTGTGGGTGCCGGCTGCTTCTTGGCCCGGTTTCTTTGACGTCTGCAAGGGACATTGAAGCCATATGGCATTATGGCTGAGAATCGGGAATCGCGCTGAAGAAAATTTTGAATAGAACAGAAAAAGTTTCTTAAAATAAAAGTCTTGAATCAGTTATAAGTTTTTGAATTATTTTAAAATGTAATAACAGTTAAAGAAACCTAATAATTTATTTAGTAAAAAAAAAACTTGTTAAACTCGAAAGGAATAACATTTATCTTTGATTTAGTTAACCATTTTTACCCAGTGCACTTGACCTGCCAGCCAATAGTCTTGCTGGAATTCTAGAAAACTTTGCTCCTGTCCCAAGCTGGCCGAGTCCCCGCCGGATCCCTGACCGCCGCCTTGCAACTCCCATTTTTGTGCTTGGCCAGAAAATAAGTCTCGAGTCACAGCTGAAAGACATTCGAAGGACCCGGCTGTCTGAAGGTTACCGCACACCCTCTGCCTCCCCACACACACACACCACAATGCCTAATTGTCTTTGGGCTCGACTGTGTCTGGCCGACAGTGCCAGCCCCTACTGCTACCCCTATTTTTACCGCCGCCGCCGCCGCCCCCGCAGGGCCTGTCTGAGTGACTTATGTCTGGCTTTAGAGAACTTTTTGCAGCATACAATGTTGCATTGCAAATTGAAACACGCGACGCCGCGCTGCGCGATGCGGAGCGTTGGAAAAAAGCAGAGGAAAGCAGAGAATTTCCCAGACACATACAACAACTACCAGCATATGCATAAATAATAATGCACGAGCATACTTTAAGTGCAGCGTCTGCTAGGCTCAATGCTACTATTCTCTGTCATGGGGCACTCAAAAAAATTAACACGCTTCATAAAATTAGGAATTCTGGGGTGCAAGGAATGCAGCGATAGGATCTTATGTAGAGCCTCTTTTAGCTCGGACAATGTAAATATATATCATATTTTAGGATATGCTGATAATATAATGAATTTCAGAGATTTAAAAGCAGTTGCTGTGGCACTAATATTTTATAACATTATTTTTAGTTATTTTTAAGTTAAGGTATATAGAGATTTCTCAGAAATATCCTTAATGTTTTAAATTAAAATTTTTTTGTAAAAAAAACGAGTAGCAAATATTTTCCACAAATGGGAACAGTTTTAAAACCGAAAACCGATTAAGAACGATTTCCTTGGGATTTCGATGGGGCGAGTGTGCTGAGTGTAGCCAGGAGCTTACCCTTTCCTTCGGAAAACCCTTCACTCGTCTAGCCGTCTGCTCTCGCTTTGGGTTGTCCGGCTCTGGCAGGAGGCCGGGTGTGACCCGGGTGGGTGTTGGGCGGCTTATATGCACTTCAGCTTGAATGTGTCTGCTGCATTTACCCTTGAAAATGCGGCTGCTGCAGACTCCGTTGCACGCTGCACACGCTGCACGTTGCACATTGCCCGTTGCAAATGAGTTCAATACACTTGGCATAAACACAAACATTACTGGGAAATCTACTCAGCGCAAGGGAATTTTCGGCCCTGCGCCTGCGCCGCTATCCCCACGAAACTAACATACAATAATGCTCTCAAATTTTCCACGCTCTTGCAGGTCCGAGCTGCCGAAGTTTTCCGAAGTCGCAGCGAAGCGAACGCTGGCGAGTGTGTTTATTTAACACACTTCCTCGTGGCGAAAGCCCTCAGTTCGTGTCTGCTGCTCGCGAAGTGCGCGTGAACAGGGGAAACGGATACGGAAACGTAAACGAAAACGGAAGCGAGAATCTGAACGAAATTCGACTCGAAGCGAGACTGTGTGTGCGTGTCTATGTAATGGAAAGATCGCTGCATCCGGAAGATCGCCATGTCCAGCTCAAGTTTGCTCAACTAGTGAATTAACAGAAACAACTAAATCAGCCCTCGAAAAATAAATAAGAAACGACCTGTTTGTGACTCTGACCGCTCTTTAAGAAACAGAATTAAGCCAAGACTTTACCTTGGATTAGGCAGCATGTGTGCCACGGGGAGGAACCACCGGCTCCTCAGCAGCCTCAGCGCCCTGCTCCTCGTCCTAGGCGCGCAATTCATTCGCGTGGAGTTTGCCCGGGCGGATTACGAGAACACCTGGAATTTGTATTACGAGCCGCCCTGCTGCACGGGCTCCGCCGCCGGCCACCACCTGCGCCACCACAAAGGTAAGTCGCTGTCCAGCTGTTACCAGCTCCCCTGCATATTTCATCTCACCATTTCAGCCGAGGTAAGTGAGTGGGCGAGTGAGTGACTGGATGCTTGGCTAGGCTGTCCGAGGAGTCTCCTAATTTGCGGTCGGATTAGGGTCGACTTAATCAGTCCTTAAATTCAGTTGCACACTGGGGAAAATACTAGAGACTACTTTCGAAAAAAGAGATTGACTGTAAATCACAGTTTGTTTCTAAAGTTACGTGATTTTGGAATACCTCCGTTCTCTGAGAATTTAGGTCTCTGTTTTGTTAGCTTTATTTTTATATGAAGTAAAATTCTATTACATTATTTATAAGGTTTTTATTAATTTTGCATTGATTTTTGTAGACTACAATATGGATTTTTGTAGTGATTGTGATGTCAATTGTTGAATATTTATTTTATTTGGATTTAATTATTCCGTTTTATTTTAGAATTGTATATAGATTAAAAGTAATTAAGTAGACTGCCAAGAAATAAGAATAAAACAAATGTTTAAATTTAAAATCACATTTTATAAAGCTCATATACGCAGATTTTAGAAATTTGCTGAAATATTTACTTTCAATTTTGGTAGCCTTAAAAGTGGCTTGTACTTTATAAAGTAAATATCAAGGGAGTTGTAAGCAAAATTGTTTCCCCCTTAAAAACCTTGGTATTAATATCCCTAACACGCTGCCTAAAAACATTTTCCATAGTTTCTTGTTAACTGCATGTACTTTGCTATTTAAGAAATATTTTTCCTAGTGCTCAGACATGGCCAGAGGCGGAATACAAATAAAATAGCCTAAACGTTTGCCTCACTTTGTTCGGTCGGCCTCGCATTCCCGGCCGGCTAAGCTCCGGCATACAAAACTATTTGCAACAAAGGCAGCCGAGGGTCGGGATCGAACTTTGCGAAATAAGTCAACAGCTTACATAGCCGCGAATGCCAAGAAGCCGAAACGAATGTGTGTGTGTGTGTGTGTGTGTGTGAGGAGGGGGTTTCCCTTTTTTCGGGCAAAAGGAATAATTTTCACTTTAAGCGGATTTGCCCACGCCTGCGCCTCCTTCTACATTTCTTGATTTGCCATTTCGCTCCACTTCCGACGGCGACGTCTGTTATCCTTTTTCTCCTCTTGATTTCCCGGGTCCTCGTCCCGCTCTCGACTCCCCAGCTTCGTGGCCATTTGGCACCCAGGACTCGTTCGCATTGCTATTGTTTTGCCATTGTTTTATTTCATCGGCAAGACATTTCTCTTCCGCATTGTGTGAAGCTGATAGGGTTTCAGGAGCAGGAGCGAGAGTCAGAGCAGAAGCCAGAGCCAGAGCCAGAGCAGGAGCGGGTGTTGCCAACTTATAGACTCATTCGCGCGCAGCAGCCTGTGCTTCCTTGTACTTTACTTTTCCGCCAGTGCCGCTCGGAGTGAAATTAAAAACTTTTCGCCTTTCTGCACGGTCTTCGTTTTGTATTTGTTCAATTGCAGGACCTCTCGTACCCCTTCTCTTAACCCCCTGAAAGCCGCTCGGCGAAACTGCCCCCATCTTGACCGTCACTTCCGCCACTTAAGATGTGTTTTATTTTGCTTTTCTTCTTGTTGGTATTCCTGTTTCTCTGCTGTTGTTTTTTTCTTTCGTCCAACTATTAGTGTTTAATTAGTTTTCAAGTGGAGTTTTTATGGACTGAAAGCCGGGCTTAGCCCGACACAGATTCGCTCTTTCCCCTGCTCTGTCCCTGAATAATTAAAACCCATTTCGCATATCGGATGAGTGTGTACAAAGTAATCCGCTTTAACCGACAGAGTGCGGCGGCAACGAATACTATTTGGGGGCTATAATGCGAAACTTTTGTTAATGCTCATGAGGAATTATGGGAGAAGAAGCCCCGGCTATTATGTGTGAAAATGCGCCTTTGTTTAGCATTTTTATTTACATAAACAATTTCGGTTTACGCAGAAGATTTCCGCACCAATCTGGGTCTGGTCCGGGAAAGGGATTTTCCAGCCGCAGAAATGTAAACAGAAGCGAGTTTTAAGCGCTCAAACTTTCCGGCGACCCGCAAAAAGCAAAAAAAAGGGGGAAAGAAAGAAATTTTCAACTTCATAAAGGTTTCGCGAGACGCCAAAGTAAGCAACAAAAAAGCAAAGTAAAAAAAAAAAAAAGGAAAATGAGAAGGAAAGTGCCAGGCGAAAAGCGACGGGATAGCATATCAGATGTTTGCGTTGTTAATTAAAGAAAAACAAGCAAAAGTTTAATGGCGAATATTAGCGAGAGCTGTGGGGGGCAGCCGCTAAAATGACCCCCCGCAAGGCCCCAGCCCCGAAATCCACCTGGCTTTGGTCCAAAGTTGCGGACATTGCGTAAATAGAAACAGCAGCAGCAGAAGCAGGAGCTGTGGTAAAGCGGAAAAACGGAAAAGGGGTGCAAAAGTACACACAAAAAACTTGGCTCCTTATTTCCCCCACGCACGCAAAGCCCAAAAAAAAAAAAGAAAACATGGGAAAATGGCTGGGGGAGCAACCGTAAAGTAGGAAAATGAAAACTGCTCACAAATGTTCATTCCTCTCGTAAACTTAAAGAATTTCGAGCATTTAGCGCTGGCAGCCAACAAAAGTTGCTTGTTTCCTGTATTCCTTTACTTTTTTTTTGCTTCATTTTCGGGGGCAGAAAACGAGTAAACTTTTACGTTCGACCAGCAGGTGGAAGTTGGCTAAATTAGCCAACCCCAGCTCGGCAATTAAGCAGCAATTTTCAGGGAAGAAAAATAAAACGGAGCGGCGGGTGGCGGCTAGAAGCTCTGCCTGGATTTCATAAGTCCATCAGCAGATTCACACAATTGAAGTGCTGCCTCGGAGTCAAGTTGAGGCGGCAATTGCCCAAAACCGAACCGAAGGCACACACGCAAGCACAATCGGCAGACGGGGCGTGTACGCAACGTGCTGGGGCATGCCTTGCGGCGGAATTTAAGAAAATCAATAGAGGCTCCCGGAAATGCTCCCGTAAATGTCTGCGCCCATGTGTGGGCTTCTGCTATAAATACCTGTTCGCTCGTTCGGTGTGTGTGTTTAGTGTCCTTTTGGGCCAAATCCAAATCCGGAATCAGCCGGGCTAAGCCATAATTTACAATCGCATTGACCTGGTTTCCTAAGGCCTACGGACTCGGACTCGGATTCATTAGCCCCGTGTAACTGCAACTCTAGGAGACATAATTCAACGCAAGTACAAATGCTTGTTTGACACACTCAGACACCCAGGATGTGCGCTATATATCTTAATGCAAAAAGGCGTCCTTACCACGGATCAGATGCGGTGCACCGCTGTAATATACATCCTCCTCCCAGTAAGGGATACAAGGACACTCGTGCAAAGATACAGCCACAGATACAGATATAGTTAGGGATACAGGCACACACGAGTTGCGGTTTCTTGTTGCCTTAAACAAAAGCTAGAGGACGTGGGTGTGTGTATATATTCGACACCTTTGAGGGAATGAAGAGAGGCCTCGTCAAGGACGAAGAGGCAACCGCAAGAGAGAGGAGCCCCACTTTTCCGGCATTCCCATCTCATCACGTTTCAAAAGCCACTCACATTTCGGCTCAAGTTAATGACGACAAATTAATTAAACCAGAAATGTCTGCGCCACTAAATTTGATTATAAAAGTTTACGTTTTCCATTCCAATTTCGTAGTCTGTGTGGGGTGTTTGCCATAAATTCGTTAACATAATGATGCCACACTTGTACGCATTAACCCCAAAAAAACAGGAGGCATTAAAACTTTGGTCTTTCAACTTTTCTTCGGATCCCGTTCCCGGTCCCGGTTCGGTCTCGGGCGGCACAATGGCAACTTGTTTATAGTTTTGGCTTAACAACTTACGGCAAGGCAAGCCTATTAAAATTAATTTCATTTTATGTTAATGCCGGAGTTTATTCAATTTATTTAAAACACATGTCGCTTGATTTAATTAACTTTACATGACCGTTGCGGCTTTTGTTGCCAGGAAGCAGCAGCAGCAGCACGCATGTTGCTTCTGCCACCGATGTTGCTCCTGTGGCAGTTGCTGCTGCTGCATCTCCTGCAACTGACACATGATGGGGAAAAACCCGATGGCCATAACACCGGAGAGCTGACAATATTGCGCCGCCCTTGTTGTCAGCCGTATGTTTTTAATTAAACACTTTAAACAATGAAATAAGCGAGGGCCGTGCTTAAGCGGTAAATAATTATAATTATTAAGGCTTTAAGGAGTGTAATAGTATAAACGGTATTTATAAAAGTATAAATATAAACTAAATATAAAATCAGAATCCATTATAAGCGTCAGCTCTCTCTGCCTGATCCTTAATTATTGCCACAAACAAACACACTTCATTCACTCATTATTCATGGCCTTCACAGACCTTGGATGCCAGCCGGGATATAATAAAAATAAATAATCATTAGAGCAAGTAATAAACTGCAAACTTTGATCTCTAGGAAGAGCACTTAGCGTCCCAACTCCAGACAGACACCTCATGGCAGTGCACTTATTTACACTCGATTTCAATTATCCGCTCGCAGTTAGACACACCAACCGCAAGGATAACAACAGTCCTGGAACAATATGAACAGGCCAAATATGTTCATTCATTAGGCTGAAAGGGGATGGTAAGCTTGTGTGTGGGTGGCAGTCAGAAATAATTCGTAGTGAAATATATTAAAGTTATTGCCTGGCCCTAACCCCCCCACATGTGACTCGTCGCTGGTGGTGGTGGTTCGTCTTCTTGCCCTTTTTTCCGGGGAATTTATATATATATAGTATTTGGAATATGGAACAGCGAGAAATTAGGGGGAGAGCCCCCGGTCTGTGCTGGATTTTAAGAGTGGACACCGAACTATTTTGACCGAAAGCATAAGGCAGCAGCAGGGAAAGTTGCCCACAGAAAGGGGGCGGCATTCGGAATTCGGTTTCGGATTCGGTTCGCCTTTTGGGGTTGCCAAGGGTTGTCAGGGGTTGCGAGCCAGCAGTAGCAGCAGTAGCATATTGCAAAAGTTAAATTGGTTTATTGTCCATTTTTATGACATACAAAAAACTTTGTGCCATGCCACAATAATTGCATTAAGTGCAGTCATTCGTTCTCGACTCGTGATGCATAGGAATGGACTGATTTAAACGGTCATATCGAAGCATGATATCCAAATACATGCCAGAGAGGGTGCAGAATTAACACATCATTTAATCGATGCACAATGGAAGGCGATAACAAAGCAATCAGACGGACAGAGTTCGTGGCCAGGGGAGTGGACAGGAACGGCCCATTTCTAATTAATGCCCAGATAGAGCGCAGCTTGTGTTTGAAAATTGTGCAGACAATGGAAACGCCTACAGAAGCGACAGAAAAAGGGGGAAAAACAGAAGAAAAGAATCGATTGACCCGTTTCCTCCGTCCGACAGCTATATAGATACTCCCAGCTCAGAGACGGAGTCGGAGTCGGAATCGAAATCGGAATCGGAGTCGGTTCCGGCTCACTCAATAACAGTATTTAAGCGGGATTCACTTCTCCGTCCGTCTGTCGGTCCGTGTGTGCAGTCATTTATAATAAATAATAAACCTGAAACAAAGGACTCACCCACTCACACACAAACACACACGCACATGCGGGAACATAAAGACAAAGGAAAGTTATGGCCAAACAACTTCTTCATATGGATATTCAATATTTATTACGCATACGCCGTGTGGCCTCCTGCAGTCACGCCAACCGAAATCAATGCGAGAAAATATTCACTTCATTTGTACTCCGATATATATGTATATATATATAAATATATATTACTCACGACAGGAACTGAACGAGAGGGCGCGAGCGGGAGTAGGGAAAGACAAAGTATTTATGATAAACAAATACCTTTCACTTTTCCTTTGACTTGGCTTGAAATGTAAATGGTAACCGCAATGACAGAGCTGATATCCATACTTACGTATATCGTATAAGTACATATATTTTTATTTAAGTTGCGATGCATAAAAGCAAGGCACACAGCTTAATTCTGTTTTTTAATAAGTAAATGAAGTAAATAACAAGAGCTTTTTAAGTAAAATACCCTTAAAAAACATTTAAAACAGTAGAAAGATTAAATATTAAATGTATCCCATAAGAACAAATCGTTTATTACTTTAAGGCACATTTTAAAATTAAATTTTATACCTCACATTAATTTGTAATAATTTTCCCGCAAAGAAAAACTCAAGTCTCAATAATCCCAAATGAGAACCCATCGACCGCTGACATTCAAGCCGCCTTAATGTAACGTCACGCACCGTTCGTTCGCTTATAAGGGCCGACACGAATAATCATATAAAGTCATTTTCATGAAAAATGAACTTTCCCTTTGCGGTGAGCAGAGGTAGAGGTGTGTGTTGGGTGTGTGTAAGAAGGGGGAACGAGGACTTGGACGCCTTGTTTGCCTTTGCCGGGCAAATGTGGCTTAATAGCAAAATATAAATCTCAACTCAAACCGTTGAAAATTTTGCATTCGCATTGCGAGTGTTTCAATTGTTACGCAAAAATTATGCGTAAAGCATAAAACCGCACACGGAGCGCAGATGGCAGGCAGGAGCGGTAACAGGAGCAGGAGCAGGACCTAAAAGGAGAGCGGAAAGGGCCACATTAAATTGCAATAGCGCACAAAAGTGTGCAATAAAATTTGGCTAATGCGTACAACAAGCAGACTGTCTGTGGCTGGGTGAGTGTGTTTTTCTGGGCGTGTGCTTGTGTGTGTGTGCAAATATTAGTCATGCCGGAATACACACACTCCCACACTCCCCCCACTCACACACACACACATGAACATTTCGAATTGCACATAAAACCGCCAATTTAAAAATGAAAACTGCCGGCCAGGCTGTCATGAGATGAGGTATCTAGCGCGGCGGGGGTGGTTGGTTTTCCCGCGGGGGCGAGCGAGCAAACTTCAGTCTGCCGCATAATTCACTTTTTTCCCCCGCTGTTGTTGCCATTGTTGCTGTTGTAACCGCTCAATTGCTGCCGGCTGGCAGTCCACCTTCCATCCACGCTTTGGCGCAAAGCCCGAGCAAAAGTGAAATTTAGCGGCTACAATTACCGTGCAATTTTTGGGCCAAATTTCCTCCGGCGGAGCGGCGGTGCTCGGCTGGCTTTTTGTGCCGTGCAATTTGCCACACTTTCGAATTAGAGGCTACTAGAAAGGGAGAGCGAGGGCGGAGTGAGTGCCTGTGTGCAGCGAAGGTGGCTTGGCTTGGCTTGAATTTAAAATTCTCCACCATAAATAAGTGCTGAGGTGTTGCCCGCAATTCCACCCAGCGGGGGTGGCTAGTCCACCGGCTGGCGTCTTCTCTGTCTCTGCCCGCCAGCTGTCTACGGTCAACTGCAACCTTGCCACTCTCATCCAGCCCGTAAAACACCGTCCCGGCCCCCCTCTAACTCTCTAATTTATGCACCCTTCTGTGAAAGCCGGGCACAACCTGCTGCTGCTGCTGCTCCTGCTGCGCTGCATGTGCTCTCCCCTCGGAGTTGCCTTTATGCGATTTTTTAGTGCTACACGAGTTTTATAGAAGAAGCTTTTATTTTTTCTGGTTTACCCAATTGAGGTGAAACGGAAATGAGCTGCCGGAAATGGCAAACACACATACCGGCCTGGGAAGATACACATATACAGACATACAGACCAGGCATAGTTGCGGATTAGGGCGGCAAGGTGCGGTGTCCTGTAATTTGAAACAATTTAGGCCACGCGTCGTCCTCGTCGTCGTCAAAGCAATGCGTCCGAATTTTCCACCATCCATCCTCCCTTTTATTCCGGGAATTACAGGGAACAGAGCTCAAGGAAACAGTGTGCGTTGAATTAAAGCGAATCCTTAAAGTTTGGTTCACGGAGAGAAAACGGGAAGGGCATATGTTCGAGCTGGTATCTTAATACCAAATCCGGGAGTCTTAAGGAACTGCATATCAATTAGAATATATCCGAGTTTGATTTGTCAGGCAGATTCGTAAGTATAATATAAACTTTAGAGTTATGTCACGTTAGTAAGCAATTTTCTATAAGGTTCTTATCCCATTTAAGATCCTATTCTACCCTTTTTCTGTGTGTCCTACTTGATCATTTAATTATTGCCTCATGTGCGTCACTGTAGTTATAAAAATTGAAATTGTCGTTCAATTTTAATGGTATTTGTTTTGCGCAGTGCAGAAATGTGTGTCGCACGCACTTTGGCGGCGTCTGGTCGAGGTGCAAAGTTATGCGCATACGAAACGCAAAAAGGCTCAAAGGATACACTCCTCTCTCGCTCCGTGGCACTCCAGCAGAGTCCAGGACATGTGCGTGCTACAAGGCGTTAGCATACTTTTCTGCCAGGTGTAGGCAGTAGCGGCAGCAGCAGCAGCAGTCTTGGCCAAAAGAAAACTTATAGTTGGGGCAAAGTTAAAGTTGCCTTTTGTCACGAAATAGATACTCCTTTGTCGTCCTGCCCTCGAAGGCGTGCCTGGGCAGAAGGAAATGCCTCAGAGCAGGAGCAAACGCAAACGTGTTGAAAATTAAGAAAATAGCAGGCAACCAGCCGAAAAAAAAGACCCAAAAACCGAAAGCCACTGCCAATCAACGTCGAGGCCAGTTGCTGTTGCTTCCATTTCCATTTTTCCAGGGAATTCTGCTGACGCAGGAGCAGGGAGAAACGAGAGGAAAACGAAGCTACAGCTCTGACACTGTTGACACAAAAGGTGTATTCTCGAAATAAGCATATTATTATGTCCTTTGTGTTATGAAAGCGACAAAAACCCAAGCGTAAACCGAGACACTGGGCGAATGGCCCAAATCTAATGAGTAAATGAAGAGGAAAGCGGGGCGCTGAGCTGGGCAGGGCAAACAAGTCAAATGATTTATGTGTAGCCAAGGCAAAGGACACGACACCCAGCGAGCCGAAGAAGGGACATAAAAACTTAAATAATACCAGGGATACCTATATATATGAAGGTGGAGGGGACGCAGGAGAGCTCGCCCACCTTGCGTGCCGCATGGCTTCTTGTTTGTCTTTTATGATGATTATTTTTCAACATTTTTACGATTTATATGATGGCAGTGGCAGTAGTTTCCGACCCGAGAGGTGAGAGGTGAGAGGTGAGGCGAATGCAATTATAGTGCACGCACGGACACCGAACACAATAAAATGATCGTAAAGGGGAATCAAGCTCCTATATATTAAGCCGGCGGACCAACTGTGCCAGTTGCCAGTTGCCATTTACCAGTTGCCAGTTGCAGACGACAGACCATGTCTGTCTAATTAGACGAGAGCTCCGCTCCTGAGGAGGTCCTTCGCCATCGCCTCCCCTTTTTCATGTCTCTGTTATGTGGGTAATTAAACTTACAACTTAGTGCCATTGTATGTATATTCTCCACTTTGTATTTGAGTTGCCAGCAGCTCCTGAGGAGGAGGAGCAGGAACAGGAGCTCACTCCTTTCCCTGCCGCCCAAGTATCATTATGCCGAACTGGTAGCGAACACACACATACTCTGAAGTTTCGGGTAAGGCTTCCTGGATTTATGGCCGTTACCCACTGTAGTAACAGTGCGCCTCAGTAACAGCCACCTCACCTGCCCCACACACCACCTGCTCCTGGAACATTATTCTTGCCGCATAATTGCAGCATTAACAGGGTTAATGGCGCCGCCACTGTCTTGGCATGTTTTTACGAAAATGTTGCTTATTATGATGAGCAAATGTGTTATAAACAATAACATGAAGTGGGCCAAGAGCTACGGCACCAGGTAGCAGTCAGCAGGCAGCAGGAGGGTGCAGAGTGCCAGCTGCAGGTGAAAACAAGTCGGGATTTTGTTGGCAAAAGTTTCAACTGCAATTGCATTCTTTCAACTAATTAGCAAAACTTTCACGTGCACTTTGGCGGGCATATAGATTCCGAAAGGAATATATGAAAAGTTTTGAGCTGAAGAAACTATACTTATTAAGGAGTTAAGCGGGAGAAATTGGGAATGCCATTAGAGCACTTTTCGTTATGTTTCTTCTAATAACTATTTAGGATTGTTTTAATTCGGAAAGGAGGCTTTTATGTGATTTAAAAATCAGGATTTGTAAGGAAATATAGTAAATCTTCCTTTAAACTTTGATTTCTTCAAGCAATGACACTATACAATTAGTTTAGCTATCTCAGCATTTATTATAATTTCCTAACATAGACTAGTGTTTCCCGCTTTCCGACAAGTTGCA
This sequence comes from Drosophila seguyi, assembly GCA_008042675.1. Taxonomy (NCBI): domain Eukaryota; kingdom Metazoa; phylum Arthropoda; class Insecta; order Diptera; family Drosophilidae; genus Drosophila; species Drosophila seguyi. The sequence goes on along the minus strand of VNJU01009753.1, from coordinate 211,046 downwards.
AGTTTAGAGCAAATTGTGTATAAAATGTAGCTTAGTTCCGAGTCAACCCTTTTTCACACTTGACTCTCTTATTCCTCCGCCAATCACCGTCCATTTCATCATCGACATACAACCCTAAAAAAAAAAGCCCAGCTCCGTGTGTTCTTTGTTTAGTTTGCCTTTTTCGCCACATAATTAACATGCAGACAGGCACACACCCTCCCAACCCCACATTACACGTCGCTCGCCCTCTCAGCACGCCAGGTTAAGGCAACAATGTTGGAGTTATTAAACCAAGATGGGAAATAGTTCAGCGAGCGGGCCAACAACAACCACCAACCACCACCGATGAGGGGAGCAAGGACTGCAGGGGCCAGGACGTCTCAATACGGACGCATAATGGCCAATAAAATGCATGCGATTTCCTACGTTTCGGGAAAACTTTTGACGCTGCATTAACATTTAAATGAGTTTATCTGTGCGTGCGGATCGCGGTGGGTGGGGAAAGTGGTACAAATATTTATGCCGGGTCCCGCAAGGGCACTAAAAAGCCATCTGGGGAGAGACAACCCCAATGATTCAGACTGATTTATGTGTTTTTGAACTTTTTCCTCTGCGTAATTTAATTAATGGCCAAGGGCAAGGGGTAGTTGGACCGACGGCCTCGCCGCCTCGCTGCCCCGAGGGTGTGAGCCTTGAGCAGTCACTTCATATCGCCGAGGAGGCACATATACCTGGCCTAAGATTAATTAGCACTTGCAACGCACCGAAGGCGCTGAGGGAACTCCCCGACTTGTTTAGCAGCTGAAAACAAATTGCGGCCAATTGCGCTGCGAGTGGGCGAGTAAGTGACTGATGGGAGGGGCCGCTGGGCGGTTCACTGAGCATTGGGGAAATCAAGGTAAAGTGCCGCCGCTCTGGTTGCTTTCTGTTTCCTTCTTTAGCGTTTTTTCCCCCACTCATACACCACACACACACTCTGCTCTCGGTATGCAAAGGGAGACCTCTCCATTCCTTTCCAATGTCACGTGGCCGCAGGGATTCGGCGGCGGTGGGCAACGGGGAAAGTGTTCTGGGCCACAGATATTCCGGGGCCAGGAAGTCTCCTTAACTCGGTGACACACAGCCCGGGGGATAAGCTGGAACAAAAATTTAGTGCTCTCTTAAAAATTCAAATCACCTAAAAAATATGCAAGAGATTTGAGCCCCGCACTCCTGTGTGCACTAGTGGCTTATCCACTGCACCCGGCAGATACATGTAAATGTATCTAAACACTGGAAAAAATGGAATAACTAGAGTAAATATACGCCAACTGGACATCTAAACAAAATAAATATAAATAGACTTACTTTTTAAAGGCCCAGAGAGGGAAAGAACGGTTTCGATTGTACTGCTTAAAATAGTTACTTAATATTGCTTAAAGTAACACTACAATAAAAAAATTCAGAGAAATGTTTGACCTAAATTTAATAAGTTACAGAAATTTTTTACCCTTTTCCAATAGTTGCACCTTCCAGTGTAAATATGTGTGTTTGTGTCTAGCAAAGCTCTTCCCAGCGATTGCATACCACCCACTTTTGCCATCGCTTGGCTCTCACGTTTAGTTTTCATAAATTTTCGCCATAAATATTTATGCTGGGTGCTTCGGAATATGTAAAATTGGTAATTGGAAAATTTTTATCATACTGTTTGGTGCACACACCATCCTAACCACAATCGACGGGGAGTAGCTGGAAATTTTGTTTTAATTTCAGGTGGTGACCTCCGCCCGAACGCGGTTAGATATCGAATTCCAATTATGCGCTGTAATTAAAAACGCTTCAAAGCGCAGAGATCGCTTGATGAATTCCTGGGAAATGTTCGGGGTTTTCTCTCTCCCTCTCTCACTGTATATTTTTCCTCCTAAGCTTTTACCACAAGTACATGTGTCGTTACATTGAAATGGAAATGTAAAACTTGGAAATGCATTCCAAGTGAGAGCTGCGGAGAGAGGGGCCAGGAAAATTCGGGGCAGCAGTAAGTCGAGACGCGTATTTTTCAGCATATTAAACAAGCCAAGAGGTTCAAATGTTCCTGTTGGTCCTGGATCTCCTGCTCCTTCTTCTGCTGCCTCGGCTCCTCCTCCAGCTGCTGATTCTGTTCCTTTCGAGAGTTCGCTGGCTGGCTGTCTGGCTGTCAGACCACGTCGACTTCATCGTCTGCTTGACGTCTCATTTTTTCCCAGTTTTCGCCAGTCGAGTATATATCCTTTTTGGTCCTGCACGTTTTTTCGGCTTTTCCTGCTGCTGCTGTAGCAACTTCCACTGTTGCTGACGCATGACGTAGGTGTCTAGACTTGCTAATGTTTCCTCTCGCCATTGCAGCATGCAGCTCCAGCTCCAGCTCCAGCTACCACTTCGGCATCAACTTCCGATGAAGTCGTAAAACCCATCCGCTGAATTATGCTGCCTCAATTTTTGACCAGTCCCGGGATCAAGCCGCATCTCCCTGGGATTTGGCTTTAAAAACATGGTGCAGCGCATTGAGTGCTTTAAGTTGGATTCCTTGCTCTCTGTTACTAGTTCCTGGGACAGCCACTGACACACTTCCCTTGTAAACCAACTTGTAATATATTCCCACGCCATTTCGTGTCAAGAGTGAGTGTGTACGTACAGGGACACAGGGAGAGGCAGGCATCGTATGTGTGTCGCCGAGCGGCAACCACATTTACAGTGAGCAGAGAATTGCACGTTTGTGTTTCTAGATTACAGCATTGTCTAGCTTTCCCGACCTCCTGGGTGTGCCGCCGGCCTGCAGCAGCAGCGGGGACTCAAGTGCCGGTGCCAGCCATGTCTATGGCTTTATTTTTACTATACATTTCTGTGTCGTCGCCGCGTACTCCGTATTCTCCGTATTCTACCCAATTTCTTTCTCGCTTTTTTACGGCACTGCCAGGCCATCATAAACTGGCATAAAGAAGAGCAGGCCAGAGCAGGGAAATGCGGGAAAAGGCAGGGAAAATGGGCAGTGGGAGACAGGCGGAATGAAACCAAGAGCGCAGCGCAGTAAAATGAAGTCTAAACTAAATCCCACATAAGGTACGAACGTGCTCAACACAAATGCCAGGTGCTTACATGCACAACACACTCACACCGCCGACCCACGGCCTGTTTGCCGTTTACCTTATTGGATTTTTACTGTGCACACGGAAAAAAGCCAATATAATATCGAATTCATACAGCCAGAGTTGCATTTTAAATGTAACTTTGTCTGTTACTCTTAAGTTAACGAGACAGCGGTACACTGAACAAGAAATTTGAATAATAAATAGAAATATGTATAGGATTAAGACAAGAAAAAGCTTGGATGTTTTAAAAGATTTTATTTCGCTGAAGACACACACAAAATACATTGCTTATATACTCGTTAGTTTTATATTTACGTGACTGTAGTTTAAGCGCGAAAAAAGTATCCTACAAAAACGCTCTCCCCTTGCTTTAACTACAGGTCTTTTAACAAATATTATATGCAACATTTTCTCTCCATGTAACTCTTATTTGTACTTGGCCCACGAGCAAGCCTCCCTGAGCAAACTTGCCCCAAAGCCAGAGCCAAATTTAAGCTTGGCCAACATCCGCCGCATTTCACTTTGCATACATATGTCTCGTCTGCAGCGCCAACTCGTCCCCTCCCGTCCCGACCCGTTCCAACTGCTCATCCGTCGCCATCCTTTTTGTCCTTGTGCCAGGCGCATTCGACTGGAAGCTGTTAAATATCGAACACATATTTATATGTAACGGATATGCAGGTGGCCCAGGACATTGGCAAATGGCTTCGAGATTTGTGCGACAGTTACGGCTGCAGGGAGCGAGATAAACTTGATGCATGGCCCGAAACCCGGGCTTTACGTTCCGCAATCCGGAAAACTAGCTAATGTACAGGGAGAAAAATGTGTTTAGAGAATAATGTTATCTTGAAATGAACTCAGGAAGGTTGTAAGACACTTTTATTCATAAGCAAGAGCTGGAAAATCAATAAATCTCTTGGCTAGGACATCCTGAAGTTGAAATGCGAGCCGAGGAATGCCTCTAATTTCATTTGTCTTAATAAAAACTGACATTGCAGGTTCTGTTTCCTTTGGTTGTGCTGAAAAGCCAATCATTGTTAAATTAACGCCATAAAAAATTACGCACTCTCTGCCACTCGGCTTCAATCTACGGTGAAGTGAAGTGGAGCGGACTGGAGAGAAGTTGAGTCAAGCAACCGCAACGCAACTGAGACAGAATCAAATAAAAATTAAGTGCTGACTCAGTTCGTCTGGAAAAAAAGTGGAAGAAAACCGAAGGAAAGCACCAGCGGAAGGAGGGAAAAACAGTGTGCGGCATGCAAAGTGGAGATAAGGAAAAATGCTTCACAATAACAACAACAGCAACGGCAGTGGGTAGATGGGTAGATGGGGCGTGGCAAGGCATTTACATGGCCGCAAAGCACAACAATGGCAGCAGACGCAGGAAAACAAAACTGTTGACTATGGGGAAAAGGCGCCATTCTCACATGTACTTCTGCTACACCAGCTCCCTGCCGCCAGAGGAGAGTGTGAAACAAAAGTCGGACCGAAAACTGTGACCATATGCGAAGGCGGCGGCAGGTGTTTTGCGGCAGATAGGCACTTGGGGGGAGCACAGGGAGCAAGATCCTTGGCCTGGCTAAGACAAATGATGCAAAATACATTTGGATCCCGGGCCACGAAAAAAGGAGGGAAATTTTTCATTTACCTGCTGCCAGCCTCAGACTTCCTTCAGACCCCTCCTCCAGCTGCCTGTCCTGCCTCATTTTCCCCCAGCTTCCCGCCATCCGCAGCTGCCGTTGCCATTGGAAGTTAAGTATACGTAACGTAAACGCAAATTTAATGCTTGAAAAATTCGCTTAAATGGATTTAAGTGTCGCTTTCTTTTTGGCTTGCTTTCTGCCTTATTTTTTCGTTGGCCCTGCCTGCTAGCCAGCCAGGGAGCCAGCCTGGGAGCCAGCCTGAAAGCCTCTCTGCCTGCCCGTTTTATCTTGGCCAGCAGATAAATGAAAATCTTCAAAAAGATGAAGTAGCGGTCGGCGAACAGCAACAGAGGCCAGGCCGAGAGTAGACTTTTGTGTTTATTGGGGCTACTTATCGACTGAGCACAGTCAAGTGAGCTTTGGCCCCCAACTTTGACCCATTTGAGGCTTAGGCTTTGGCCACATTGATAACACTGGGGCTTAGATGGAGAGCGAGCCCATGCAAATATCCGCCAAGTAAACGAAATTAACAATTAAGTTTCGGGGCAGAAACAAGAGCAAATTTAATTTCAATTATAAATCAAGCACCTTACAATTCGAGGCCGAATGCCTTTTAAAACCTAATTATTTGCAAACAAAATAATTCAATATTTGCTCCTAGAGTCATTTGTCTTTTCTGCAACTTTTATGGCCGGGTAAACCGTGCATATAAACGTAAAATAAAAGAACAACTCAAGTTCACCCCACTTTGCTGGGAGGACTGACTTTGTTTAGCTGCCTTTTATCTGGTTTATCTGGCCTATAATTTATATGCTGACGCATCATATAATCTTTATCCCAGAGCAGAAAAAAACAAACCAGAAAGAAAAAGCGAGAAGAAAAAGAAACCCTTAACCTTTGCCGCTGGCATTTAAATTTAGAGCCCTATCGTGGGGCGTAAATCGATGCGGAAACTGCCCCCACCTTGTGCCAAGAGGGAAATTTACGATTTACGGGCACAGCTTGCCACGTTCAACAAGCCGCATACATTTTTATGGCCAATTAAATTCCATAAGCCAGGCTAACCGTAACGAAAGCGAGCGGCCTCAGGATCTTTAGCCGCTGGCACTTTAAGTTCTTCCCTATTTCGGGGAAATCGATGCGATGCGATTCGAGGACCGATTGTGGTCACCAATGAATTTTTGTGTGTCTGCGTTAAGTGTGAAGTAATGAATATTAAAATGAAATTTCCAGGGGACAAGGACAAGCGCAGCGGCAGAAGCAACGCAGCCATCGACAGAGAGCAAATATTTTGACAGCTGTCAGTCGAGGGAAATGATTTCGCATTTCTGTTGCTTCCATTTTTGCCCGGCTTCCTTCGGCGGCGGCAAGGCAGGTTTCCCGGGGAAAGGCCCGCACTCCTCTCGTAGGGGAAACCGAGGAGCTGAGGCAGGGGCACATGCCAATGCCAAACTGATAGACAGGCAGACAACGTGCGACTGCCGCCTGACTGCTCTTTTAACACCAATTGCTTTTTAATGTATGCACGTCCTCGTCTCTCTCGTCGCTCCTCTTCGCTTAAAAAAAGGAGATTGCAAAAAAAAGGAGAGGAAGAAGGCAAAGAAATTGATTGACATTTTTGGTGAGCAGACATTTCGTCCTATTTTATATGCAAATCAGCAAGATACACACACACACGGACACGGCACACAATGTCCTGGCGCACGAGCATGTCAACTGGCTTTGCGTTGACAGGACAATAATAACGTTAAAATGTCGGGCATTTATCGTGCCTTAGTTGCTCCTGTGGCATGGTTTTGTTGTGTGTGTCCTGCTGTACTTGCAACTAATTAAACAAGGTCCTTTCTGGTCCTAGAAAAGCAGGTCAGGACTGCGGCCAAGTTTATGCTTCCTTCTCAGTTTCTTTTGCTGGTATTGGCGGAAGCTCTGGATAACTATAGGTAGTAATCAGCGCGCTTCGGTACTCCGTTTTGTACATATTTCGTTGTATAAACTCACGGACATCCTTGGGCTCGGGGTGAATATTCGAAAGATCTGCAAAAAACAGACAAGAGAAGGAGTTAAGAGGAAGGGGAAAAGTGATCAGTGGCTTTTACCATTATCAAATATAAATTTTATCACTGCCTCTCCCACTTTTAAGGCCGTCTCACTGGCGTCCTTGACGGGTGGATAAAGCGCACCAGCATCCAGTCGCTCCTGGCTGGTGGCCTCGGCCAGCGTGCGCGCCACCACAGGATACAGGGAATTGGGCAAATGCTGGGCCAACGAAAATATGGCGCCAAGCGCAATGCCAGGATATGTTAGGCAATTGTTGGCCTGCGAGGGCTCATACCGTTTCCCGTTTATCACCACCGGCGGAAACGGTGAGCCGGAACAAAAGAGAACACGGCCCTGAAGGTAGTTACATTAGTAAAGAAGGCTAGATAAGAGGTTCAGCTTTGACATCCCAATAACTAACCTCTGTATAGCTATAGGCCTGCTCGGCGGTGCACTCCGACTTGGCAGTTGGATTCGAGAGGGCGAATACCGCCGGACGCTCATGGTTCTTGGCCATCGTCTTGAGGACTTCCTCGGTGAAGAGGAAACCCTGACCTGTAGCTCCCACCAGGATCGATGGCTTCAGCCTCTGGATTGAGGTTACTAGCTCATTGGTGGGCTCCTCGGGCTTGAGGAAACGTTTGGCCTGCTCGGGCACATCGGTTCTATCGCAGGTTAAGAGCCCAATTTGATCATGCAAGTATATATTCTTCGTTACTTCATCGGGCGGGACGCCGCGGTGCTCCAACTCGATCACGAGCATGTCGGCAATGCCCAAGCAGGCGCTGCCAGCGCCCGCAAAGAGAAATATGGTATCCTCCAGCTTGCGACCAGTGATCCGCTCAACATTTAACAGTCCCGCCACTCCGGTGGAGCCCGTTCCCTGGATATCGTCGTTGAAGAAGCAATAGTTGCTCTGATACTTTTTCAGGAACTTGAGGGCATCGGGCGTGGAGAAGTCCTCGAAGTGGAAGAAGGTATCGTGGCCAAAGACCTGCACCGCCGCCTCCAAGAACTCCTGGACCAGCTCATCGTACTCGGGACCTCTTACCCGGGGAATGCGAAGGCCCACATAGAGTGGATCCTGGAGCAGGGCCTGGTTATCCGTGCCCACGTCAAGGCAAACGGGCATCAGCAGGGCGGGCGGCACTCCGCCCAGGGCTGTGTAAAGGACCATTTTCCCTACGCTTATACCCATGGCGTTGGCACCCATGTCCCCGAGTCCCAGAACCCTTCCGCCATCCGTAATACAAATGGCTTGCACATTCCGTTCTGTCCAGTTGTGCAACAGTTCCATGACATGTCCCTTGTCAAAAATGCTCACGTACAAGCTGTTCGCGAACTGGAAATTCAATCCAAAGGTGTTCACCACATCGCCCATCGTCGGAGTATACACAATAGGCAGCACATCCTCGATGTTCTCCCGGATAAAGCGATAGAACAGTCGCCTGTGCCGGTTCTGCAGGGAGCTCAGGTACGTAAACCGAATAATGTTAGCTCGCCGAGCATCAAAATTGGTCTTGATCGCGAGCATCTGGTCTTCCATGGTACGCACATTGCAGGGTAAGAGGCCATGGATTCCTAGGCGCTGCCGTTCCTCAATGCTGAAAGCGAGGCCCTGAAATATGGATTTAAAAGCAGCTTTAGTAAAGATCAAGATCAAATCGTGCTTTACAGAATGCTTTGGCTTACTACTAACTAAGCAAGAATGTAACAGAATTTATTTGGGAAAAGAATTAAGTGGGAAGACTTCACCTTATTTAGTCTGCCATCCATAACAGTTCGCCAGTCGGGCCGCGTTAATTGATCCATGTCATCGTTATAGCTGATTCTCCGGAAAAAGCTGAGCAGCGGCCGCAAGGAATGCCGCCGAAAAGCCCTTAGCAGGGGAGCCATGCTTGTTATGTCCTTTATGACCATTGTTATAAAGTTAAACTGAAAAGTTTCATAATTTTGATAAGATTTTTTTTTGTCAGTTTTTCGGATAGGAAAATTGGGTAAACGAACTGTAAAAAAATAACACCAAACATAAATTTCACATTCCCAGTCTGTAGTGGCCTACTCTTTCTTCATTGGAGGCTTCTTCTTTTGATCGTCCGGACTGGGATTGGGCTTTACGTTGGGATATGACCACGTCTCGGCCAACGAGCTGCCATGTTCCAGTTGGTACATGTTCTTCACCAAAAATCTGCAGAGGTCCTCGGGCGGCGGAGATCTTTGCGCTAGACCTATGCATACAGGATCTACATTAGATCCCCCTCTCAGTGAAAATATTTCTTACCTTTCTCAAATATATACGTGGCCACTTCATAGCCAATTTTGAAGGCCACATCCTTGGCCTGCGCCACCATCGGATAGATTTGGCCATTATCCAGCTCCTCGTCGGAGGTATACTTGGATAGCTCGTGGGCAGCCACCAGGAAGATCTCGTCGGGAATCGTTAGGGGCAAGGCGGTGAGGACTCCCAGGACCACGCCGGGAAAAGCGAAGCAGTTGTTGGCCTGTCCGGGCGTCAGGCGTTTGCCATTGAACTCCACAGGTGGAAATGGGGAACCCGCCGAGAAGATGGCGCGACCCTTCGGAGATATTTAATTATAAATTAATAAATTTAAAGTTAAGCAACGGTAATACCTCCGAAAATTTGTAGGCCTGTTCGGCCGTGCACTCCGCCTTACTGGTGGGATTGGAAAAGGCGAAGATGCCGGGCCGCTCGTGTTTCGCGGCCATGCTGCGGATGATTTTCTCCGTGAAAAGTCCACCCACCGCTGTGGCCCCCATTATAATCGACGGCTGGAACTTGTCCACCACCTCCTCCAGGGACTTGATCGGCTGCATGTCCTTGGCAAAGGCCAGGATATCATCTGGCACGTTCTTCCTTTCCTTGGTTATAAGACCGACATCGTCGGAGATGTATATATTCTTCGCGGCATCCTTTTCGCTGAGGCCGCGGGACATCAGCTCCTTCTTGAGCAGACTACATATACCCATGGCGGCGCTGCCTGCTCCCACGAATAGGATCACGTGCTCCTCCAGCGGCTTCTTGGTCATTCGCTGGATGGCCAGCAGCCCGGCCACGCCCACAGCAGCCGTGCCCTGGATGTCATCGTTGAAATTGCAATAGCAATTCTGATACTTTTTCAGAAACTTGAAGGCGTTCGGCGTGGCAAAGTCCTCGAAATGGATGAGAGTCTTACTGCCAAAGGTCTCCACCACGGACTGCATGAACTCGTCCACGAAGTCATCGTACTCCTTGCCCTTTAGCCGCTTTTCGCGCAGACCAATATAGAGGGGATCATTGTGAAGCAGGGGATTCTCGGTGCCCACGTCCAAGCAAATGGGCATGAGCTTGCACGGCGGAATGCCTGCCAAGGACGTGTACAGGTCCATTTTGCCAATGGATATGCCCATTCCATTGGCTCCGAGATCGCCCAGGCCCAGGATACGTTCGCCATCGGTCACACAGATGGCCGCAATCTCCTTACACTTCGGCCAATTCGAGAGGACTTGCGCCATATGGCCACGATCGTGCTTGGTTATGTACAGACCGGTTATTTCACGGTACAGCATGCCGTAGATGGTGCAGGCGACGCCCACCGTCGGCGTGTATATTATGGGCAGGACCAGGGCTATGTGATCGGACACAAACTGGAAGTACATCCGCTCGTTGCTCTGCCGCATGGTCCTCAAGTACCGGTATTTCTCCACGCTGGTCTCAAACGAATGGAAGTTGGTCTCGATGGCGTACATCTGATCCCGACAGGAGCGGACTGAGGCGGGCAAAAGACCATGGATGTTCAGCCGCTGACGTTCCTCCAACGTGAAGGCCAGGGCCTGTATGGAATGGGATTATGATTGCTGACAAGCAAGTCTCTTTTTCCTACCTTATTGTACTTGGCCGAGAAGACAATATTGAGTGGCGTTCTGATTGTGTCGTGTGTAGAACTTGCACACTGCTTATACTGCTCCAGATTGGGTTGGCTATTCCCGTGAGGTGTCTTGGCCATGGTTGTCAACCGGTTGAGTCCCCAGTTGAAGGTCCTGGCGAAGCTCATCTTGCTGGTATATAGTGAAACTAATGTAAATTTGGATTAATTGTACAGTTTTCTGTCTGTGTTCTGCTTGAAATCATTAAATACAAAAATGATATTCCTGTCAAAGCTTTTTCGGTACAGATTTATAGCTTCTTAATTAATTTGTATCTTGTTTAAAAAAGCAGTCATAGGGCAACAATCAACATTTTACTAATAAAATATACACAAGTAAGACCCATAAAAACAATTCCAGAACTGTAGCAATATTTCGGGGTCAATAGCTTTTATAGAGTCCAAGTCGGAGGCTAATTTGCATGAGGCCAGAAAAACAGTTCCGTATCTATCACTCATTATGCATTATTATGGAAATCTCTTCTGTAACTGCTATTGTTGTTGTGTCCCCGGCCATTAGGGGCTGTCAGTGTCGAATGCCCAGTGGCCGGGACAAAAGAAGCTGGCCAAGTCAACACAAATGACTCTTAGCGCGGCCATCAAAGGATTTGCTCGGGCTTTGGCACAAAAAATAAAAAGTTGTCCAGCCACTGTCCTTTGTCCTCGGTGTGTGTGTGTGTGCTTTGGGGCTTGTTTGTGCTCTTCTTCTGTTGTTGTTGTCTTACTAATTGTGCCAAATTAGTTGACAACTTAATGTCGTAAAAATTTCAGCTAAATGCCTCAATCTTTTGTTAATGACATTGACAGCGGTGCAACTTTTTGCGACTTGACTTTGGGTTCCAGGACTCGGGCCTTGGGCACGTGACATTGCTGGCAGGAGTACGTGACACTGTCAGTGTCAAATGTGCAAGGACATGGCCGTGGAGCCGGTCTGTCCTTTTGCTGTACTGTATTTACTTTCCGGCCCTTGGATTCTGGCCCCCATAAATTAACTTTCTCTTTGGGTTTATTGTTGCCGTTGCTCTGAAATTATAATAGTTTAATTAGTTCATTTGGTTTTTTTGTAGCCTAACTGCTGCTGACAGTTTCATTAGGCTTTAATTAACTGCCAGAGCCTTTGCTAATCAATGTACACACGGCGTATACTCAATCTCGTTTCTGTTTCGTCTACTTGCAGATCATGTCAAGGACTTCAGCTGCGGCCCGCTGCACTACAAGACCTTCTACATGGATGAGCGCAATAATGCGCTCTATGTGGGCGCAATGTAAGTATAATTAATTTGTTGAGAAATTGGAAAGGAAAATCTAACAGTACAGATCCGTCTGAGTGGTTAGAAATAGGGTACAGGGTGTCCTGTACCATTCTCCTACAGAACTAGTTTACTTTCCAGCAAATGCTTTGAATTTTTGATACAATAAGGTTTTAAAAGACTTCAATATATACTAAAGGCAAAGTGCAGACCTTTTTAACGTAGAAAAATTCGTATAATTTTCGGACAACTTCCTTTTCCGGCTGTCGGCAATTAGAAACTTCCGCTTTTGGGACACTGGAAGGTCGGGGGTCGTCCCTACTTGGCAATCTCGAACGCATTTTGGGACTGCATATTTCATTTTTCCAGGACTCCTGGCCACACTGTCGGCATACATAATTATGAATTAATGCCGCCACCGGCAAAGTCTGCCCCTGCCTCTGCAATTTGACAACGCTCCCGTTCTCGCGTCTGCTCATTTGTCTGTGGCAAGCTGAACAAGGCCACATTTTCACAGTTTGCGGTTCTCAGGAGGGCGAGAGGGTGTGCGAGCCCTGGGAAGCACTGACGAGGAGATGGTCGCCTAAGAGCGGGCAAACAAAGTAACCGAAATTACCACTTGACTCGTGGAGGAGACCCAAGGAACCTGCCTGCCCGGGCGATCCAGCAACCACAGCTGGCGGCTCTCGTCAGCGATTGCCGTGGGGGCTGCTCCTAGAGAGCGCGCCCCGGCAGGGAAATGAAGATTAATGGTCTCCGGGTTGACGGGGGAGCGAGAGAGAGAGCCCCCGAAAAACTCGGCAATGTCAGGAACTACATAAAACACACTGCCGCTGCTACTGCCACCGGCCCTTTGCATTTTCCTTTTGTTTTCCGCGACGCCGCAAAAGTTTCGAGTGGTCGGATGGCGGCCCTTAAAGCCGCCTGCGTCTGCCCGGCAATATTGCCACATTCGACATATCAATCAATCAGGGCACACTGACTGCAATAAGTACGCTGGCAGGCCTGACAGTTCCGCACAGCAGGTGTGTGTTTGTGCGCGCGACAACAATTTTTCAACCCGAAACATATAAAAGAAAAGCAGAGGAGGAAAATGTCAATGAGCTTGAGCTTACGGGGGCCAGACAGCTGGCAACTGGTGCGGCATTAACTTATCGCATGAGGTGGCACGAGTTCGGGATTAACTCGAGTGTCGGGAGCTGACAAAGTTTTCCTCTTTACCATACTAATTCATTTCCTTGTCTCTTTACTTTTCTCTTTAGGGATCGCATCTTTCGGCTCAATCTGCGCAACATCAGCCAATCGATTTGCGAGGTAAGATATAGTCAAGATCTGGTATAATCTTTACAGAACTATGAGCATTTATAGAGATTTAAATAATAATTCTAAATTTATAACTTGAGTGGCCTCTTGACCTAAATTCCATGTCATTTTGGTTACAAATGTGGCCCCAAAAAATCCATTTCCCTTGAATATTATTCATTCCTTATACATATATATGGTGGGAAAAATCTTTAAGCCTCTGCTGCATTTGTGAGTGACCAACTTGTCACTGACAGCCAGCAATTGCACTTTAATGATTCCATCTTCAACTATCAATATCCGCCCCTGTCCGTTCAACCGTTTTCCGCCGCTTTTTTTTTGTCGTCCTTGCGTCCTTGCAAGTCGGCAGCCCAGTGCACTATCGCCACCTCCTGAGACGTAGCAAATGCTTTTAACAGCAATTATTTGTGCTGACTTCTGGGCGGGCGGAGTAAGGGCGAACGGCCAAAAGGAATTCCATTTGAAGCCAGCAGCACTTAGACTTGGACTGACACTTTGGGCAAGTGGAAATAAAAGTGGAAAGTGCATCCTCGCAGCCACCGGATATTGTGTCTATATGTCAGGCATAAAAATTGTCAGTCGATGGCATTTTCGCCCCCTCATTGATTTGTGGCTTTCACTTAGGCAAAAGTATTTGCAGCAAGACAAACTCCGAAAGGAGATTCATTGTCGATTCAAGTGCCGCTTAAAAAGAGGGAGACAGAGAAAACGAATCGAATTAAATAAACAAATGTCCAACGTGAGCCACATACCGAATAAGAACAATAAAAAAATAAACGGAAACCAACGAAAATACAGCGAGGACATGCGAGTCTACCAGAAATTCTTTCTGGCGCGTGCCTTCGGTTGAGTATCCGCAGCATCGAATTCCAGCACGGTTTCAATAAACTTGGCCAACATAAATTTCAACTCGATGCCATTTTTCATTCTTCCAGCGCGATGTCCTCATCCTGGAGCCCACCGGCTCGGATATCCTCAACTGTGTGTCCAAGGGCAAGCGGGAGGTGAGTCTCGAAATAATTGCCATTAGCCATTGTATCCAATCCACAGCATGTGCAAAATTTTGTCTATCAATGAAACCAATGAATGTGTGAACCAAACTCATGCCTCGGCCTCGCCCTTTTCCATTTTGCATTTCGAAACCTCACAAACACACTCGAAAAAAAAAAACCACCCACTCTTTGATTTTCTTGAACCTATGATTTTCTAACATTTACTACAATTACACAAACAAAAATCGAATTCAATGCAACCCCGAATTCTGGGGCACTTGACAAGAAGGTGGAGTGCCGCAATCACATAAGGGTTATTCAGCCGATGAACTTCAATGGCCAGAAGCTGTATGTTTGCGGGACCAACGCCCACAATCCCAAGGATTACGTAATAAATGTAAGTGCGCTGGAAAAACTAATTGAAAAGGGTTATTATACATTTGGAATATATTCACAAATGCTTTCTAGAGCTAAAAGTGCATATATTCCATTTGCTTTTGAAATATTGAAAATCAAACATCTTGACTGACTTTTCATACAATCTTTAAGTTTTACTTGTAAATACAGTTCAGACTGCAGACAACTTATGTACATAATACATGCTGAAATCCTTGTTTTAAATAATTTTTGAGCCAACCGAAAACTTCCTTTTGCACAAATTTAAAAGGCAAAACAGGAAATTTTCCAAGGGACTTCATCAATGTGCCTAATTGTGAATGTCAGTCAAGTTTTGAAGTTCATTTCACCCAGCGGGCGGCCAAAATTAAAGTCAACTAATGCGCTTTTCGCTTTGCTCTCTCTCCCTCATTCCCATTTACCCCAACATTCAAACATCCAAACACCCAATACACCCAAAACCCCATTTCAACCCTTAGGCAAACTTAACACATTTACCCAGATCCCAGTACGTGCCCGGCATCGGCCTGGGCATTGGCAAGTGTCCCTACGATCCCGCTGACAACTCAACCGCCGTCTATGTGGAGAACGGAAATCCCTTCGGTTTGCCCGCCCTGGTAAGTTCAGACCCGAAAGCGGAAGTGGAATAAAAGTAAGGATAAAGGAAGGCACAAATAAAAAGAAAAATGTCAATTGTAATAAAATTACAAAAGTAAAGGCACGGAGATGGGAGGGAAAAAGTTGGCAAAGTTGTGTTTGGGACGCGCAGGCAGGAAAAATTTTAAAGACAGAAAAGACGGTAGAAAAGGCAGCAATAAAGCAGCTGAAATTAAATTAGAGCAGGGCATATATACACACACACATAGCCAGGGGAGGGCGTACAGAGAGGGAGGCACGTGCGTACACTTTGTGCGTAATTGTGTGCGTGCGTGCCTTGGCTTACTGGGCGTATGCGTGATGTTCGGGCCTTATCATCAGTCGCCGCTTGCTAACCACGATTGTGTCTCTCGTTCTTGTTTCCGTTCCCGTTGCCCGCTTTTCCCCAACAAACTGCAGTACGCCGGCACGAATGCAGAGTTCACCAAAGCGGATTCCGTCATATTTCGCTCGGACCTCTACAATCTGACGAATGGACGCAAGGAGGCCAACTTTAAGAGGACCGTCAAATACGACTCCAAGCTGCTCGACAGTAAGTTAAAGCCATGAAAATAATTCAAAAGAAATGTATAGTATATTAAGAGTACTTTTTAAGCCCCCTTAAGATACTTGACATATTTATCTATATTTAACTTGATATTTAACCAATAAATCTTCTTCCCAAAACCCTTTCAGAACCCAACTTTGTGGGCTCTTTCGAAATCGGCGAGTTTGTGTACTTCTTTTTCCGGGAACATGCCGTGGAGTACATAAACTGCGGCAAGGCGGTTTACTCCCGTGTGGCCCGGGTTTGTAAAAACGATCGTGGCGGCAAATACATGATCAGCCAGAATTGGGCCACGTATCTGAAGGCGCGCATGAACTGCAGCATATCCAGCGAGTTTCCCTTCTACTTCAACGAGATACAATCGGTGTACAAGATGCCCACGGACGATACCAAGTTCTATGCCACGTTTACCACGAATACAAATGGACTGATTGGATCGGCAGTATGTAGCTACGACATAGGGGATATCAATGCGGCCTTTGATGGTAAGTTTTACCTAAAGAAAACCTTTTCAAATTAAGAAATCAAAAGTCAGAGATACGTATAATGTGCTAGACTCCGGAAGTCAGTTTCTCTTTTGTTTTCACTACAAATTTGATTTATTAAAAAATGTTTGAAAATCTTAAAGGAGGGAAGAACCTAGACGTTTCTTAATTTTTAATAAAGCCAGAGTTTTTTTTATATTTAATTTCCCAAGTAAATTCCTAGAACCTATGCCTGTAAGAAGACCTTTTTCCTTCGAGTGTGGTTATGTGGGTATGTCGGCTTGTGTGATTTATTGCGCTGTCCATAATTCTTGAGGGGGATTCCCATTTCGCCAGTGACTGCGGATGAAATTACGCGCACAGGTGGAGACCTTGTCCCTGGAATTTGAGCGTTAAATGGTGCGAATTGAATTGATGGTGGCACCACCCACAGGACCTCTGCCAGGACCCGGCAAACATATCCCTCCTCCTTTTATTGAAACAGTCTCACATTCGCCTCAAATATCTTGCGCGCGAACTGCCAGTTTAACTTCGGGGGACTCGGGGCCTTTCGGTCCAAGTAATGAGTAGTACCACGGCCAACACTTTTTTAACCCAACTTGGCCCGGAAAGTTCATTAACACCGTAAAGTTTCTCTGTGTGTGTGGAGTGGTGCCAAGACTGACAGGCAGACAATCAGGCAGACAACACACAGACGCAGTCACATAGACGGAGCCACAGGGCAAAGTGCTGCAAAAAATCTGGCATACACTTAAAATTCATTACGAAAAGTTTGCGGGCATGTTGCACAGACAGCAGCGAGTGTGATAAAAAAAAAAAAAATGAAATAAAAATAAATGAGAAAAGCCACAGCAATTAATTATGGCAACAAACGATTATGCGGCCGCACTCGAAGGCCGGGCTATGATTCTTAAATTGTATTTTATTCTCGACAGCCAGGATTCTGAATATAATGACCAGATGCCATGGCACTTTAAAAAGTAATTGGGTTAGTGCTGTTAGATCTTGAAAAACCTTCAACTTAAAATGAATATGCCCATAATGACCTTTTAGATTAAGATTGAAGTTGGGAAACATATAAGATAACTATTAGGATTTGGATTAGGATACAATATATGATTTATAGTTCTTATATTTAATGTTCTCTTATTTGAAATCAAACATATCACTAGTGAAAATAATATACACTGCTTGTTATAATTCATTAACCTCGGCTATTCATGAAATGTTAATGCAGAAACCACTTCGCATATACATGAATGCTGTGGCAATGATTCTTAAATTGTATATTTTATATTTACCGAGTGCGAGTGCCACAAATCAGCACTCGCACCGCACTGACACACATAAATTAAGTGCAGCACACTACTGCCCGGCACTCAACTCCGCACTGACGCCTCCTCTCCCTCCCTTTCCAGGCAAATTCAAGGAGCAGGCCACCTCGAACAGCGCCTGGCTGCCCGTGCTGAACTCCAAAGTGCCGGAGCCACGTCCGGGAACTTGCCACAACGACACCGCCACGCTGCCGGACTCCGTGTTGAATTTCATCCGCAAACATCCGCTAATGGACAAGGCGGTCGATCATGAATTTGGCAATCCGGTCTTCTTCAAGCGGGACGTCATCCTCACCAAGCTGGTGGTGGACAAGTAAGTGAGAGCCGTATTCATTAGCGCTGCCAGCCAGTTGTCTGCCGGCCTGGCACGGAGCCAGTCGCATGGGAGTATCCTTGTTGACATTTGCTGGGTTTAAACGAGTATATATGGGGTTACACGTGAATAAAAAACTTTATTATTTTAAAAGGGAAGTTTTAGAATTTTCTTATATTTTTTTTTAATTATTTAAGCTTATGTTCTTTTCGTTAAATTGATTTCACAGCTTACCTCTCAAGCTTAGGCTTGTATATTATCCTCTTAATTGAGGTCCTAAAGTATATTCATCTCTATTATTTTTTGTGTAGTGCCCAGACTCCTGGGCTGGCTCTGTCCTGACAGTTGTTCTGGCAGCGAAAAATGTTTTGTCTTGGCCGGAACTTGTGAACAAAGTGCCGCAGGATGTGTTTTCAGTTAAGCGCTTGCCACTGACGCTGCTTTTCTTTTTTTTCTCTCCTCCCGTGATGCTTTTCCCGCAGGATACGGATCGACAAGCTGAACCAGGAGTTCCTCGTGTACTTTGTGGCCACAACCTCTGGCCACATCTACAAGATAGTGCAGTTTATGCACTATGGCCAGCGGCACTCCAACCTGGTGGACATCTTCGAGGCCTCGCCGCACAACGAGCCGATCCGGGAGCTGACCCTCAGCCACAAGACGGGCTCCCTCTACCTGGCCACCGATCACCAGGTGAAGCAGATCGACATGGCCATGTGTGCCCGCCGCTACGACAGCTGCTTCCGCTGCGTCGCGGATCCGTACTGCGGCTGGGACAAGGAGGTCAAAGCCTGCCGACCGTACCAGCTGGGTCTGCTGCAGGATGTGGCCAACGAGACGTCGGGCATCTGCGACACGAGTGTGCTGAAGAAGAAGGTAACCTCCTCCTATGGCCAGACACTGCATCTGTCGTGCTTCGTCAAGATGCCGGAAGTGCTGAGGAAGAAGCAGACGCGCTGGTATCATCACTCCACGGAGAAGGGACGGTGAGTGTGGCGGGGTCTTGGCATTAAACATATCCCTGCATATCCATTACTTCGCTTCCTTAAAGTAAATTTAATACCGAGAGACTATTGTCCTCTGATTATTCACGGGTAAACCTCACACCCCGCTCATCTATCTGAGTCGAAAATCTCTGGGAAAATTGAAAGCGAATAATGTTCGGGGGAAATGGGAAAGCGAAGCGCTGCTTCATCTCACTTAGCCGTGCCAATGCTGCGGTAAATTGACACTTTAAAATGTGCTCCCAGACTGCTTTTTGGCGTTTACGCTGCCGAAGCTGCCGCTGGTGCCCAAGTAATGGAAAAACTTTCAACTTTCGAGGCGACTGACGGTGCGACCGAATAATAGTCGCAGCATTCGCCAGAGTTTGTGTTTATATTGATTTTTATTGTGCGTTGCCAATGCGAGTGCGAATAGAAAATGGAAAATCCCCTGCGCCATATCGCGGCAGCCATCTCCATAGCCATCTCTATGGCCATCTCGCAATCTCTGTCTCACTGTCTCCCATCTCTGTCTGGCAGCTACGAGGTGCGCTACACGCCCACCAAGTACATCGAGACGAACGAGGGCGGACTGGTGCTCCTGGCGGTGAACGAGGGCGACGGCGGGCGCTATGACAGCTACTTGGATGGCACCCTGCTCTGCAGCTACGGCGTCACCGTGGATGCCCACAGGTGAGTCAGCCACAAAAGTCACAAGGATGCCCAGGGTTGCTTACTCTTACTTCATGATAGGAGGTTTTTCTAGCTTTATTTTAAATTTCATTTTATTTATAAAGAATATGGTATGATTTACATATATTAAAATGTTTTTCCAATCACCTTTAAATTTGTTAATTAAATATTTTTCATTAAATATTTACAATGTGTCACCAAATTTTATATGATAATGTTATTGAATGAGTCTAAATCAAGTCAAAAATGTATTTATTTTAAATCGAAGAGCTTCTTTGTTTTTCATATTATTAGATTAATAAATCAGCATATTTCATTAAAAAAAGAATACAGCTTGTACTTTATTATTAAGTCTTGTAGGAAATTAGCTAACCTGGCAACCCTGTGAACCCATCAACTCCAGCTTCCACTGCCTAATTTCCGTGAAAATGTCAATAACTTATTGTTCACTTTTCCCCACTCAGATGCTCGCCGCCGTCGCAGAAGCAGGACTATCAGAAAATCTACTCGCACTGGTGCAACGAGTTCGAGAAATACAAATCGGCCATGAAGCAGTGGCAGGCCAAACAGGAGGTGCGTATCCCTGGGATCCCTGGGAATAATACATATAATTTTGGGTTGGGCGCCAGCTGCCGTTAATTGTTTTAATTAATTTTTCAGGCGTCAGGTGTGGGGGTGCTTTTTGAGTTTTAATTATTTTGTAATTTGCTGGCAGAGATCTAAGTGCTTCCCTCCCGCTCTTTTCGCCCCCTGACATTCCGTTTATTAGCAATGCGGCCTCAAGGATAAGGCAGGACCAATCAGCAGCAGCGACGGCAAGCACGTGAACGATGTGTTCAGCAACGACGCCTTGGTCTGACCCAGAAGTGAGTATCCTTGAGAGTTGCCCGAAAATAAGCAACACATGCTGTCTCTGCCCCTGCATAATCACTGAGTGTGCCGACAAAAAATCGTTCTGCAATCAGGAATATGAAAGTTGAAAGTGAGGAGAAAGTAAAACAGAAATCAGGCAAGTAGGGCAATGTATATATATCTCATTTGGGAAGTCACTACATTGAATTAAGACACGGTCTTATGTATTAAAAGTAAAATATAAAGCTTAAACTACACATTCCTGAGTGTCAGAATGATTTTTCGGTGCAGCACACCATCATCACCAGTCCCAACATAACCAGTAGCTGTAGTTCTGGCAGTAGACCCTGAAATCTAACCAAAAATGTCCTTTGTCCAATCCCCCCGGCTGCCGCTGATGCCCCTCGAAATCGAAATGTCCAGCGTACTTGTACAGCTTTGAGTTTCTGTCGTCGTCGTCGTCGTCGGAGGGCGTGGCCACCGCCCACCGCAAATTGTACATTTTCGTGTTCGTGCTTACCATATTTGCTCGCTTCTAAAGTTTCTAGTTAAAATGTAAATGTAAGTTGAGTGCCCATGTAAGACAACCCACACTAGCCGCCCGCCACTCTCTCCTCCCCTGCTCCCTCCAACAACAACTAGGACTCACTTTCTATATCCTTATACATATATCTAAACATATTTGCTTTATTTGAATGTATTTTGTTTGCAGGCGCAGAGGAGCAAAACCAAACAGAGTGAGCAGCCAAGAAATCTGTGTAGAGAACATCTATGAGAATGTGACAAGGGCCGACGAAGAAAACTAAAAGAAAAACTACAAACAAAACAAAAAGGAAAGGAGAAAAAAAAGAAGGAAAAACCACTACAAAGACTGAAATTTTTAAGCTTTTAAAATCGACAATATTTCCATTAATTTCGATGCGTTTTTTGTCATTGTTTCGTTTCGTTTTTGAGATGTTGTCAGCGTCTAACTGAATGATTTTCGACATATTAACTAACTGATATACAAAGATGGAGTAAACGAGAAAAGTTACTAGCAAAAGGATCCTGCCATAAGTCAAATGGAAATTACGGTTTTACACTCACACAGAAGACACTCACGACACTATTTCTACTTCGAGCTAAGGTTAAGGATAATCTAATCTACAGATACAGATACAGATACAGCAACTGAAACGAGATACAGATACAGATACAGACACAGATGGAACTGCAACCACCTAAGCGAGAATCTGACCCAAGGCAAAAAGTATTAACGTAGCTCACAGCTGATGAGGCGCAACGATTTGATTTTGATTTCGATTTAGTTCGGTTTCCGGGAACTCGTTCGGGCTCTTGGGGTTGGGAAGATCATCTTAAACGAATTTGTATATTACTTAGCAATATTTGTTCGACTAAACTAGCGTAAGTCACACACACACACACAACTAGCTGCCCCTGTTTAGGTCATAGACAAGTACGGATACGGAACCAACTTATAACGATAGCCAAAACAAACCGGAAATAGGCGGAGGGACGGGAAACGTTGGACGCACAGTACACATACATACATATATGTATGTATAATCGGCGGCTATAGACTATAGCTTAAGGCGATTTGTAAATAGGAGGACTTTAGTCGATAAGTGAATCAGCATTAATTTAGTTTTTTACTCGGCTCCGATTTTGATTTCGAATTCTCGATTCGGCATTAACTCGCTCTTGTATAGACGGTGCGTTGGCCTAATGTTTACGATAAGCAATACATAGTTACATATATATAATATGCGTATGCGTAATATGAGGACATATAGTTATAGACACATGAAGTTACTGCATTGAGACCAACATGCTCATGATACTTACCCGAACGTAGCCTAGGTAAGTCGGTGTGGCAAATATATACGTTTTTATTAAATAATGGCGAAACTCCATTCACGCACATACCCGGAAAATCACTTGAAACTGCCATAATATATAGAACAAAGGAATCTTGGAAAAACTAAGCGCTTCACACAACTCGAAATCGAAATAGGTATTTGCAGCAGAAAATTTTGAATAAAAGAAAAATCCAAATCGTAAGCATTCTCTCTCACCCCACGCACACCCACACACACGAAATATTTTTCTAAAGATTTTCTCGGCAAAATTTTTAATGTTTTCATCTTAGGATTTACCCAACAAGACGAAAAAAATGATAGCAAACATTTTAGCATTGCATACGGGCAATCCCATTGCCATTGTACATGAACTAAACCAAAACCACAGGAGAAAAACTATTCAAAAGTATATTTAAAAGCTACTAATGCTCTGAGCTTCTAACTTTAATGGATGAAATGTTTTTGCGTTGCCTTCAGTAGAGTTTTTTCGTTCGAACGTTTATTGTAAATAATTTAAAGATTATGTGAAATGTTTTGTATGACAATCACATGATGTTGAGTAAAAGAAAAACAAATAGAGACGCAGCCAGAGAGAATAAACAAATGAAAACTCGGAAAAAACACGCAAAAAAATGAATCAAATTGCCATTGCGGCAATTAGAGATGAAAATTAATATTAATTGAGTACTTAACGAACAATTCATTGTAAAAATATTAATACAAGGTAAATAAATATTCGCGGTAAATATATATATATATATATACATAAATAGATAAACGACTTTTACAAAGTATTCATACAATAAAAGAAAATTTGCGCTTACAAATAATTCGAATACGCCCAATTATGGTACCATTCGAACAATTTCAAACGCAGATCGGTCTACGAGCTATCGAAATATTTCCGGAAAACAAAAAATTCAGAAAAACAGAAACAAAGTAAGAAAACAAATTAGGTGTAAAAACATAAAAGTAAAATGCAGTAAATAAATGTGATAAGATTCTTTAATAAGCAAAACATAAAAGTCTGGTCTTTTATTGCGGGAGGCGACTGTAGGAAGGGGAAGCCAAGAAACCGATTTCAAGTCCAACTGTACTTGCTTCGAGTCGGATTCGAGTTCGAATGGAATGAGCGCGATGAAAGAATAAGAGCGGAAAGAGAGAGTGTACGGAAACTAATTTATACAAGCCGACTTTGGAGTACTCTTTTAGAAATAAAAATTATTTCTAAAACGGTAAGTAGTAATATCCCTGCAGTTAAAGTAAACATTTTTGTTTGTGTTTTCTCGAATATATTACCCCAGAGTATTGACAATAAGTGTAGATATCCTTAAACCAGGAACCACTTATTCCAGCCTTATAAAACTTTCTTAAATTAATATTATTCTAAAATATTTTAATATATTACTTTACTTTGTTATCTCTTTTTTTACAAAGCATAAGTCAAATTTAAAATAATGTTTAGCCCCTTTTTAAGGGTATTCAAGCTATACCATAATACATGCTTATAGCAGTAAATACATATAATTTAATCTCCCCCTGAAAAATCAAGCAGGCAGTAATAAATGAGCTGCTAAGCGAAGAAGACCTTGCAAAACCGAATTTTTATGAAATGTTATAAGCTTAAAATCCGAGAAATAATGTCAACTTTAGAGCTTGTGTTACAATTTCTCCTTCTGGGCGTGGTGCTAGTTTCTGGACTTTTTCGCTATCCCAGGGCCGTGAAATATTCCCCGGAGCTGATAAGCGAGTTACGAGACTTTCAAAAACTGATCCCAAGTGTCACCATCGATGAGATCGTCGCCGAGCACATGATTACGGATTCCGGCTTTCGCAAAGCCGTAAAATTTTTGCGCAGCTCCGATTTCAAGAGGTTCCAACAGCACACCGAGTCTCTTCCTGAAGTTGTGGATCTGATTAACTTTGTGCACCTCAATGATACCACCTTGGGGAAGAGGCGGAGTCATTGGTATCATCACAAGCATCATCATTATTATAAAAGTCATGACTACAGCAACCGACATCGACGATCGCTTGACAATTCAGTCAGCGAGGAACTTGTCTTTGTCCTACTAAAGTCGGTCTCAGACTCAAGAGATTTGAGCTCCTTCACCAGCTTCGTACAGGAATTACTCACTCATCTGCCTCGTGATCGGTTTGTGGCTCTGATCAAGGAGAAGCGTCAGAAAAGTGCTATATTTGCAAAGTTCTATCAGGCCCTGAGGAGTCCGGAATTCAAAGCGAAATGCGAAGCGGCTTGGGTAAGAGTTCTAATCTTTAAAGGGACTGAGTCACTGGCACAGATTTACTACCTCTGCGTTTGTAAATACTCAAAAATAAATCGTGCCAGTCATAGCAATATTTTTATGAGATGTCATTGACTTGGTGAGCTGGAAATATATATTTAAAATGCTCCTGATGATACATTTTTAAACAACTATCATAAAGACGGCAATTTTTTATTTATTATTTTGTTATTTTATTTTGTTAATTATTATCCCCAAAACCCCCTTTGATTTCAGACCACTGCCAATGTACAAGGCGTAATTCAAGAGCTCTCAGGACATCAAATCAATGCACAGGATCTCAAAACAATTGGCTACGATGTCATCTCCTGGGGTCCAGCTTAGCCAGAAAATTCCTTTGTAATTCATTTCAAATTAAATCTGGCAGATGTCTCAGATATTGTTTCCAGTGATTGAGTGTCGGAGGGACAGAGTCAAATGCACCTGATGCGCTATCGAAATGTGTGGCTAATGAAAATTCCAGCCACGCTCTATTCAATGCCAAAAAGCCAGCCGATAAACGATCCCCGGGAAATGCAGTAAAAAACCTAAGCAAATAATTCATTGTGACAAATAGGAAACCGACACACACGGGGCCGGGTTGCATTTCATTTGCCGTATTGATAAATGGAATGGAATATCATGCTTTCGCTCAGACGCACACCTGTCAAAGCCAGACGTCATACACAGGCACACACACAACACACAAAACACTCATTCGGGCAACATTCGGGCAATTTAATTTGTCTGCATTTTTGTTGTGGCTGTGTTTTCTACCATTTTATGGTGGTTGTTTCAATTATTTTATTGTTGTACGGCGATAGTTTGGACTGCAGTCACAGGAGAATTCCGAGTAACCTGAAAACACCCGCTCACACAAGCGTTACACACTCGGAATATATATTCCTATTTTTAGAAATTAAAATAAGAAATTGCAAAGATTTTCAAAGGGGTTTTGACTTGGAAGTAATCTAGCAGGAGGTTAATAGGCACTAGTCCTAACAAGGGTAACTATGTTGAGGTTTACTAGCAGGAGGTTAGCTATCAAGTGGTTAACCAGCAGTACGCTATGCCTAGTAGGAGGTTAACTCTCAGGAGTTTACGTAGCACGAGCTTCGATACCGGCAGACTAACAAGTAGGGTATACAGCAGTAAGTTAACTACGAGATTAACTAAATTGAGGTTAACTAGTAGGCGGTTGACTAAAAGGAGCTTAGGTATAAGGAAGTTAACTAGCAAGAGCTTATAACAACTAGGAGATAAACGAACAGGAAGTTAAGTATTCGGGGGACTAACTAGGATGTTTACTTATATGAATACTTTCCAAATTACAAATAATAGTATTGTTTGCATTTCATTTTTAAATTTTTCTGCTGTCAAGACTTTCTCTCAGTGTCCTACGTGCATACACATGTGTATGTACGTAAGGCCACACAGCATGAGTTGACACATGAAAATTGCATGCAATTAATTGCCCGCTGGCGTACTTGCACTCCGACTTGGGTTCGAATCGAAATCAATATGCAAAGGACTGGGCCAACAACTGTTATTAGACATGATACGCCATGCAATTTGCCCCCGACTTGCCCCAGCTAGAACCCCTTCGATGTCCTTCGCTGCCCTTAATAATGGTCTAGAGGCAAGTACTGGTTCTAAATGTTAAGCTTGTAGTAGTTTTCAGACTCCGTGGAGGCAATCTTTCGCTCCTGCATGCAGTAGACTTCCTCGGTGTGCAGGAGATAGCTGGAATTGTACATCTTTGACTTGATGTACTCTATGGGATTCTCTGGACGCGGCCACAGCGTTGCCAGGCCGCGGCGGAAGGCGTAGGTGAACACGGCCTCCGCCACGTGCAGGCTGATGCACTGAATCTTTTTCATCGGCGGGAAGACGTTCCGCATGGCCAAGTCATTTGGCCAAACCATGTGGGCTAATCGCTCCGCTGCCACGCAGAAGGTCTCGTCCGGAACGGTGGTAAGGCCGGCCAGCATTACGCCCAATGATAGGCCAGGCAGCAAGATATGGGTGCTGCAGTATCCCGGCTGATACATCTTGTTGGCGTACTTGAGGGGAGGCAGCACCGATCCCGAGATGAAGACACATCGCCCCTTGGTGTACGCGAACGCTGCTTCGGCAGTGCATTCAGCCTGACTCACGGGGCTCGACAGGGCGAAGATTATGGGCTGCTGGGCACTCTGCTCCATGGCCCGGAGGACGTCGGGTGTAAAGACATTCGCCTGGGAGCATCCACCGACCAGGACATTCGGCTTCAGCTGCTGAATGGCCTCCACCAACGTGGATATGGGCTCGTGGGGATTGGCGAACTCCAGCAGCTCCTCGGGTATGCCAGGTCTGCCGATCACAATCAGTCCATCGGCAACGCAGAACCATATCCTCTGCCTGGCGCTGATGTCCATGAGGCCCTCCCTCTTCAGATAGGCAATGCACAATCTGGCCATTCCCACATTCGTGGGATCAGCCCCGTAGAAGAGAATCATGTTGGTCGAGAAGGGGGTCCTAATTACGGCGTTATTACACACTATTACCGCGGAGAGAGCGCAGGCGGCTTTACACTGAAAGTCCACATCCACGATGCAGTGGCGGTCCCGATACATTTCCAGCTGTCGCTTGGCGTACTGTGCCTCAAAGTCCTTGCACAGGATCAAGGCATGTGAACCGTACTTCCGGAAAACCGTCAAGATGAACTCCTCAAAGAGCTCGTCGTAAATTTCCTGCGTCGGCCGGCGCTCCTTAAGGCCCATATAGCACCTGTCCTTTAGGAGATCTTCGTTGTTTGTGCCCACGTCCAGCACCACACAGAGGCAGAATTCCGGATGAATGCCACTGTAGACCACGTTCTGATGCATTATGGAGGTCAGGGCGGGCATCTGATTGATACCCAGATCACCAAGACTCTGGACCGACGCTCCATTGCTCACCATCAGGCAGCGGACGTACTTGACGGGCCAGTTGCTCATCACCTGGTGCACATGTCCCCGATCCTTGATGGTGATGTATATGCACCTGCCCGGGGAGTACAGCATCTTGTGGTACTCGAGCAAGTGGGGAAAACTGGAGGCATCCATCATGGGCATATAGAGTTCCATATTGCTCAGTAGGAAGCGATAGAAGAGCCTCAGGTTCGATTGCGACAAGCTGATGATGTATGTGTATCTCTGAATTGGTTTTAATTACATTTATATTACAGATAAGGTAAATAAGCATAAAACTTACCCGCAATGGGGTGGTCATAGCATCCACGATTAACTGGCAGCATTTCACCTGCATGTCAATGGATTTAACTGACGCCGGGAGCCTTCCGTGGATGGAGAGCAACCGCCTTTCGTCGTACGTGAACCCGACTCCCTTGTTGAACTGGCTGCTTCGGAGCATATACTGACCATTGAATTTGCACTTGGGTGTTGCGGTATCGGTTACCCAGAAGGAGTCCATCTCGCGCGGCATGCTGTCCAGTCTTTTTGTCCTTTCAAAGTCAGTCACGCACTTTAACTCGTTTTCCGCCTTCTGCTTCTCCTCGGCCCTGGCACGACTCGACCTGGGTGTCGCGCGCATTATGTCCTTGTCCTTCGATCCTCTTTCGGGAACAGTGTATGTATATGTGTGCGTGTGTGTGTCAGTCTTGCTCAACAATAGCTGGTAGGTGACTTCGTGTTTGTGTGTTATTACAGACCTAACCAGGCCTGAACGTATATAGTGACGAAGATTACAACGCCTGCTTGTTCATCTCGAGCTCATTTGCATGCACTGTGAAGATAAATTATTATTACTAAAATAATAAGTAATTATCAAGGGATTAACCCGATAAATTGTGGGGCTAATAAAGATAAAGCCTGTAGGAGGAGTAAATTAAAATATTCATTAGTTTTTTTCAAGGATTTTCCTTGATCCAAAATTCGCTCAGTGTGGTAACCCAAAACCTGGACCAAGTGCGAGACCGCATTCGGCATATCTCCACCCTCGACTGCCCTTCACCCACAACCGCATCCACATCCATCCGTCCCACCGGGTATTATGCAAATTGTGTTGCGCACTTTGCGGCGACCTCAAACTCGTAGTGACATCCTAAAATGTCGCCACTTCCGCTTTGGATCTAGTCCCTCCCCTGCTTCCACCCTCCCTCCTCTCCCACGGTTCGGCGAACAAGTTTGTCAGAATTTTGATGCAAAATATCAACAATGACGGAAAGGAGAGGGGCCAGAGCAAGCGGTGAGCGAACATCAAAAGCCCAAGACCCCGCCGAAGACTTGGCCGCCGCACCTTTTATGCTAAATACGCTCGGCAGACGACACAGCCATTTGTGGCCAGGACAAGTGCACTTGGCCAGCGGAATCTTAAGTGGAATGGCAACTGAGTAATATTTTTGGGAGAAACCCGGAGGAGGAGAGGGCTGGGAGCTGGGAGCATGGCTGAGCATTAAAAAACAAAAGGGAACGAATGGCCCGGCCATAAGCGGCTTAATTTCCTGAGTCTGTGTCTGGGTGGGATTCCTTCTAAGGAGACCACCCGGTCCGAGTTCCCCTCTCATCTTACACATTCCGATAAGACTAACTGGGGGATACAAAAATTTAAATACAGCAAAAATTCCATAACTAATTGGAAGAGTGGAAGTGCACAATACAAGACACTCAGAAAAAAGGGGAGCAGCTCAAGGACAAAACAAAGATAATGGAAAGTGAAGGACATTAGATATTCCATATTAAGTTCTTCATTTCATGTAGTTCTACATGAAATGAAGAACTTAAGTCAATGATCTTTAGCTTTTAGGGACTTTAGAGACCTAGTTTCTCTGGGTGTACGAACTAGGACCCTGGTACAACCTTCCGAAATCCAATTATCTACCGAGATGCACAGGACCCTGCATTCCCATGCAGGGCGGTGTTGGAGGATATGTGGCCGGGCGGTGGCTTGTTGGTCGGGCGAATATGCATCACAAGTTCATAATGAAATCAATTTTCAATCAATCGTTCGCATAGCAAAGTAGTAGCAGCAGGAGCAGTCAGGCTGAGTTTCGCACAGTTTCTCTCCTGGGGAGACTTTTCCTCCTGTTTTGTTTCACAACGATTCGTTTTGGCTGCTTGCTCTTGCTGCTCCTGGTCCCTGGCTCCTTTGCTCTTTTGCTCCTTGGTCCTTGGCCAGTTGGACATTTGCACTTTTTTCACATTTGCAGTTTTCTCGGTTCGATGTTTTCTGTTTTTTTTTCCCCCTCAGCTGGTCGTACCTTTTCCTCTCGGCCACGGATGTGCTACAAATTGAATTTCAGCCGCGGGACACATTAAGCGATCGCCTCTGCCTACGGCCTTTGGCATTTGAACATAAAAATTTATGCGATTCGAGAGCTGGATCGAAATGGCACGCCGCTGCAGGTGTTTTTCCCGCTTTTCCCCAGCCAGTTTCCATGCACAAAGAATGTTTATGCGTCGTTTATACAGAACAATTTGAATATTTTATGGACAAAATTCGATTTCGGTTCCCCCTCGTCGTCCAGTCCCAGTCCTACGTGCACTAAAAAAGTTTTGCATATGGAAATTGATTTCCTTTGACCATGCATACATGTGTGAGTTTGCTATAAATACTTGTGCGTCCGTGTCCAGTTTTTGGTCATTCACACGCACGCTTAGGCAATGCCAAAAACTCTGGTCATTGCGATGCTTGACAGTTGTCAAGTTTCGTTGGGGGAAAATAAAAAGGGAAATCCAGAAAAAAGGAGAATAAAAATACGCCGTAAGCAAACAAAAGGGAAATGAAACAAAAGTAATTTGCACCTTGGCGCAAAAAGTTTCATAGAAAAAATGTCAAAAACTGGGCAATTTATATGCACCACGTGACGGTTTTTTTTAGTGTCTTAGAGCCAGACATATTACGCATACGCAACGTGGTACCAGTAACTTTTTATCGAAAATAGAGTTGGCTAAAGATCGATATTACTTAGAATTATATCGATTGGGGTTATAAGAGCCTAAGATTTACGATAATTATTAAACCTCTGACTCGAAAAGTCTGATAAAGCCCTAGTCATAAGCCTTCTAAATAAATTATAAGTATCAAATATATAGAAGTCTCTTGAAATATATTTAGTGGTAAAGCTATGTATTCTTTTCAACTTGATAATCTAATATAATATTTTGTAATTCTAATCCTCTAATCCTCTATTTGCAATGATCTGTCATCTCTAACTGAAATGCAGAAAATTCGTGAAATTGTTAGTTTGAAAACTCCAGTTTGGCCACAAATCAAATCGAATAAACTCCGTATGGATTTAGTCGCATTTTCGGCTAAAATATTCGCTAACCTAATACAGGCGGGCATCTGCCATAAAAAAAGAGGCGCTTGGCCCTGGGGGAAATTGTTGCAGTTTATCAAATGTTTTCGGCTCGCATGTCCGTGGCTATTTTATTGAAATTTTGCATTTTATTTTTGGAGCGCACTGGACGCTCTGGGCATTTAATGAAATTGTCACACTATTTCACAATTTTGGCATTAACGATTTCGATAATTTATGGCCTCAACGGGCTGGCGGGCTGTGCGGATGTAATGTGAAATTGAAATGCTCCTGGCACAGCTTAAATAAATGTCACATTCATGTCGTCTGTTTGCCATTGGCCCAGAGGCTTGCAGCAAACAGCTCAAAGTGAAAAGTCTTAAATAAAAAATTTATAAGCTTAATAAAAGCGTTGCAGCAAACGGCAGCAGGAAGGGGAAGTGGCTACACTGTCGATTCCTTGTTGTTCCCATACACTCTCGGATATGCGCGCAAAAGAGCGAGTATGTATACGGGGCACACACGACAAACTTTCAAATCGGGAGCTACGTGCGTCAAAGCCAAAAAGCCCCAACTTTATATCGCGCTGTTTGCCTCCATTTCCCATCCTCGCTTTCATTTTATCCCCCGCTCTTTTACTTTGGCAACTTCAAAAGACTTTTAGCTTATTTTTTAAGTCTCTTCGTTCGTATTACTT
This sequence comes from Drosophila seguyi, assembly GCA_008042675.1. Taxonomy (NCBI): domain Eukaryota; kingdom Metazoa; phylum Arthropoda; class Insecta; order Diptera; family Drosophilidae; genus Drosophila; species Drosophila seguyi. Next base: position 179,411 of record VNJU01009753.1, on the reverse strand, counting down.
TATTTTTTCCCGCCCCATGACTGGCGCAGCAGCAACTGCTTTTTTTTCTATTTTATTTTATTTAATTTTATTTCGTGCTATTTTTCTTTTGGCCAAGTTTCTGGTCCTGATGCTGGTGCTGTTTAGCCGGAATTTAGCATTGGCAGCATGTGGTGTTTATTGGGAAAATCCCTTCGGCCTGACATAAATATCAAGAGCGAGTGCAGGCGTGGGCAGGCTGAATTATGTAATTAACTTGTTGCATGCCTGCAAAAAAATAACCAAAAACGAGTCCAATGGAGGGCTAAAACTATTCGCAATCTGGCCAAAACTAATCGCATGTATCCGGCAAATAATTCCGCCGCAAACGGACCCGCATTAGTGGCGAATTAAAGGAGCCATAAACACGAAATCAGCGCATGCGAAACGCTTCCAAGGAGCCAAGTCCGCATAAAAATTGTTAACGGAAGCGAAAATTAATTAAGCCACTGGCCAAGGGCAAAGCACGCACTGCCACGCGATGCCAATGGTGGGGAGATCGGGGACGAAAATCGGGAACAAAATTCGGTAGGGAAACTGGGGGACGGGAGCGGAAAAGCCAAGGGGAAAAGCGGTCATCTGAGGCTGCGCTCGCTCTGGAAATATTGAACGCCTGCTGGAGACCGTAACGCGCTTTTAGACGTGCTCAAATATTTGCCAAACGTGTCAAAAGCGCTGGAACGACCACCACTCTCCAAAGGATGGGGTCCGCCTCCTGGCTCCTAAAACACCACCTCCAATCCACTTGACAGACTCTCGATTGATTGAAGGTTGTGCACGGCCAGCCACTCGCCGTGCCGGTGACCTGTGTGTAAGGACATAATTTCTGTTTTTGTTATGGTTTAGTGACATCCTTCATCCATCGCCGGGGGACGGTGGACGGGCAAATGGAAATCAAAGCCAAAAACCCCGAAAATTGATTGACAACTGACGGGGAACAAGTCGTCGTGGATAAGCCATATATCGATTGATCTGTCCGCCGTTAAATAAGCTATATCGATGGTAATCTGTGGGAGTGGGGGAAATCTAAAATTGGGTTTTAGTATTGGCAGTTTTATTATTAAAATCGGATGTCTACAAATAAAGTGACAAATATTTACCAGGAGAGGTTATTGTGCTGGTATTTCAAGTGCAATTTAAAATATAAATAAATATGATTTAAGCTGAATTTGCCAATAATTTACCCAAGAACAGTTTTTTGATTTAAGTAAATACCTTTAAACATTGCTTATTTATTTATTTACATATTTTACATTTTGCAATGTAAGCCTAAGCCCACCCATAGGTAATTAATTAATAATAAATCTTGCATGCTTTAAGCAAGTAATTTATTGTCGTTTTTATATACATTTTTGTGTGTAATTAAATTCAAAATTATACGTGCAATTAAAGCCGAAATCAAACTGCGAAAGGAGAAAACATTAAGTGTGAAACAGATTACAAGTCGAGCAGCCGAATCTGGCAAGAAGTTCTTGGGGACAGGCCGCCGCCGCTGCCGAGTCCTGGCAAGGAATCGGGCCTAGACAAGTTAATTTATGGCAGTCAGTGAACCATCCCAGATACTACTGGCACCGTCTGCTGATGCCACAACTCAGAGCAAAGTGCTCCCTGCAGCCCGCTTCTCCTGGCTTTTCTTCTGCGTTCTTCTCGATTTCCCCCCAGCTTTTCCGACTTGCAATCCCTGCAATCGGATTTGCTCCCAACAACCCCCTTCAGGGCCTCCCATTTTTTTTTTTTTGTTTTCCTGCGCTGCGGCTGTTTGTGCGAAAACTTTTGCTAATTTGCGGTAATGTTAATGCTGAACTTTGCACAAAATTAGTCAAGTTCTTGGCGCGGCTCGACTTGGCGCTGCGGATTAAGCGCCATGTTACGCCAAAAGTGTTAAGTTGGAAATAAATGTTGACACTTGCGGTAAACTGGAGCTCGTATGCCGCAACATAAACAAAAGGGCGCCCAGGCCCAAGGAAAATCACTTTAAAACACATGGCCAACGGGGCGGGGCTAAAGCCAGGCAGCATGAAATTAACTACTGCGACGACGCCCTGGAAGTATGCAGCCCAGCGTCTGAGCCGGGAAAGGTCCTGGTCCTGTCCTCCTCAGGTCTCAGGTGCGTGTGTACCGCTGACTTTGCCGGACTGCAGTTAATTAAGTCGCCGGCACACCGGCAACCGGCAGCCGGCAACTTGGGCCGCCGCCACCTTTATGGCAGCTGAGGTATGCCAGCAGCTCGCTGAAGTATTCTGCTGTGGCAAAATTAATTTATAAGTTCGGTCCGCCCTTTACACTGGCAGAAATTAGATATGGTTGCCTCATTACCAGAGGGACAGGGCAGTATATACATCTTTAGCAAAGTTGAGCAGTATATATTGACAGCATAAAAAATAAAAAAGCAGCTAAAACTTTCCTCATAAATAAAATATAATTAACAGTTTACCCGGATCGTTTTAGGGAAAATGATAAATTCACAAAAAATCTCTATAATTCCAAACTGATTCCAAATATTAAGAAAATTTCCAGTTTTTCTGTATTCATTTTTTCCCTTTCAGAGTTCTGTTATCCATTTTGATGCTCTCTTTTCTAGGAACCCTTTTGTTTGAATTCTTTAGATATTCATTTAAAATAGAAATATTAAATATCATAATAATATTTTATTTTAGTGCTAGATAACTTGCCTGGCCAATTGTTTACGGCTCCAAAACCCGACCCCGGCAAAGTTTGCACCCTCGAAACTTTGCGCTCCAAATTTATAAAGTGTCATACGTTACGTTACGGGGCAAAGCGTTACGGTGAACCTGAGACTGCTCCTGAATTCCGTTCTCGGGCCCTTTCTCGTTCCGGTTATCGTCTAGGCCAAGTTTTAATCAAGTTGGGGCTTAGTCAAATAATTTATGTAAAAAATTGCGGCGCAACTAAAGTTCTGAGGGGCCCAAGTAACGTTGACAACGATACAATTATTGGTTTGTAGGCAGAACAATTTACAAGCTCTGTGGGCTCTCTGAGCTGTGGGCTTGTAATAAATCAAACCAAGTGAATAAATCATATCTGAAAACACACACCACACACACATGCACACACACACCCGTAGACCACACCATCCGGAATTCCAGTATGCGAGAGTGGAGAGTGTCACAGTTGACACATGCGAAAGTGAACGGCAAACGGCGACGACGACATGAAATAATGACATGAAAATTGACAATTTTATTCCTACTTAACTTGCTGAATGAGCAAATGAATATATCAAGTGAGCTGTGCGGACTGTGAGTGTGTGTGTTGTGTGTGCGGAGACATATGCATGTACATATTTTATGCACAGTTTGACAAGCGAGCGAGCTGGAAACGAGACCTGAATGAGCGCCTGACTGACTGACTGACAGACTGACTGACGCGTACAGTGACTAACCGAGTGACACTCCAGCCAGCTGTCAAAGTGCGAATATCACACGCTCACCCGCAGCGAGGGTGCTGCTGTGTGTGTGCGGGTGTGATTTTCTTTGATTTGCATCGGCGGAAATGCAGTTGGCCAAAACGGCGCACAGGAATACCGCCTATTCGCCTATAATTTACGAGAACGCGTCGGCAGTCCGATGTGCATGTTTTATGACCAAATCGAAGCCAGCGATAAGCCATATAAATCAATATTTTATTTACTTCCAGCAATATGGGAAATGCACTAGAAAGAATTCTTGACAGTTTTTTCAGAGTTAGTTTTAGGCTCTTGATGGATTGGTTAAGGATAAAAAAGGGTATATGACCTATTATTATTTTTTTTAATCTTTATTCTTCACATGTTTTCCGAGTGCAATCACATTTTCCCATGTGTGATGCAGCCCTCGCTCTTGACTGACCGCCACTGAGGGTGCTTTTTTTTTGTGTTGAATGCCACTGATTCAATTAAATAATCGCCGCCCGCGGACAAAACGATCATGGGTCAGGGCAGTCTCCAAAGTCTCCACAGCAAATGGGGGCAGACAACAGAGACCGTGGGAAGAGGCAGCCAGAAGCTCTATATCTGGATAGGGGATCGCATCGAATCGGATCGGAACATGAATCGCCATCATCTGCTGCTTTTGCTGGTCTGCATCTCGTCGACGGTGGCTCTGCCGAATTTGGCGAACGACGAGGAGAGTACCGAGACGGACTTAAGTGGCATTGGATTCGTGAAGCTCGGTGAATCCGCCAGCGAGGAGAGCGACGAGAGCGATGGCCAGGCCAGTGCCTCCGATGACTTGATCTTCCTGAGTCGAAAAAAGCCGAATCCCGCCACCCAATCCGTCGATTTGAGCGGCTTCATTGCCTTGATACCGCTGCGCGAAGTTCAGTCCATAGCTGCCCACTATTACCACCACGATGCGGAGTTCCAGAGGGCGTATGCCTTCCTAGCCAGTCGGGATTTTGCGGATATCAAGCGGAAGATCCTGCAGCTGCCAGAGGTCCTGGAGTTGACCGATTACCTCAGTGCACAGGGATTGGATGTGGTCAAGGCAATACAGTCGGTGGCAGATGTGTTCAAGCCCGAAATATTGGAATCTATCACAGTCAACGGTGCGTATGAGTAATATTTTGAGATGGATTTCAATTTTTTTTATATTTCCAATGAAATAAATTGTAAATTTAAAATATTTTCCCCTGTACAGTGCCACCGAAAAACATAACCAATGAGGAGGGCAGCTCGACCACCCGGGAGCCATTGAGCGGCCTGCACGGAATGGTGGACAATGTCCTAGAGATCCTGCCGCAGGACCAACTGTGGGCGCTCTTCTTCGATGAATTCGAGAGCAACAAACAGTTCGCAGCGGTCGTCGACAGCATCAGCAGTGCCAAGTTTCCTAAAATTCTCAACGGCCTTCAGGTGAGTCCCGGTGCCCGGAAAATCCTTCACATCTCGCATGTGGCGTACGTAATTGTATTTCGGTTTGGGGACACGCTTTGTTTGTACGACTCCTCGCTGGGGCTGTGTGTGTGTGTGTTTGTGCTGTGGAAAATTGTTTAAAGAATTCCATTTGAAAGGGCCGCCTTATTCGACTCTGGCTGCTCCATAATAATTTCCTAGCGGGACGTGAGAAAAATTCCGGATTGCTTTATTGAGTTTCCCTGGCGGAAAGGTGCAGGTTAAAAGTGGGCAACTTTTATATGCGATTCCGTATACAAATCAACTTCCGTTGATGCCTTCGAATTTTCAAGTGCCACCGCCAAGGCCTTTTCTTTTTATTATTTTTTCTGCCGCTTTTACCGCTGTTTTCTATATATATATATATTTTTTTTTCCTTTCGCCTCGCTTCTAATTGGCAATTGAGCTGGCCTACGTGAGGCACATATTTATGAAATCAAATCGCCAGCCGGCAGGCAATTTATATTTATTTTCCCCCAGCTCCCCCTCCCCGAAACACATATATATTTATCAGCAATTCGATGGAGCAGAGTGTTTGTGATAATTGATTTCGCCGCACTGATTTGAGTCTTATTTTTCGCCTTTCAGAACTCGCTGCCGCTGCGAAATCTCCTGTTTGTCCTGCACAACAACGGCATCTATGTGGAGCGGATTGTGGAGTCCGTGAAGTCGTATTTATCCATCTCTAGTTTTAAGTAATAACCTGAGTCCAGGGTGCTGAGTTTGTATGACAACAGAAAAATAAATCGACGAATAGAACATTAATTAATCTTCAGAAATTAAAGGAGAAAAAGAAGACTTTCTAATACCTTGAATTTCTTGGAATTTCATGCCAGAAATCCACAGTTTTATTTTCTATATTTGACTGCAAAAAAAACATAGAAATTCAGCCCCTTATTGAGTGTGTAATAAACGAAGTGAATCCCTTGAAGAAATTTGTGTTTTCTTGACACCGGGAAATCGATGGCAACTGGAATTATTTAGCCGGCAACGCCTCCAGGGAATTGACAACGTCGAAAGAAACTTGGGCATATTAATAACAACGCTAGCACCCACTCCGGGTACTGAGCCCCGAAAAAGAAACGCCGGAAAAAAAGAGGGTTAAATGACGTCAAAAGTTTATCTGCGAAGCACAAAAAAAAAGTTGCCACGGCTGTTGGTCCTGATTTATGCCGCCGAATGCCAGGAGACGCCTCCCAACAGACGCAACGCAACAGTTGCAACTCTCTTAATGTCGGCGTTTATTTGAATAAACTCCAACTTTGATTTCACAGGCAGCGAGCACGGCAAAAAGTTGCAAACTTTTTCGGTTAACTGATTTCCACACAGACCTACACCTGCAGCCTCGGCGTTGGGAGAGTAGGGGACTGGGGAAAACACACACAAAAAAGAATATATATATGTATTTGGCTCTCGCGCCCCCCAGGAGACTCATAATTTAGCGGGAGTATATCAATAAATTACGCATGCTGCGGCAGGTGGAGGGATCCAGGCGTTTTCGGGGTTGCTGCCGGAGATAAAAGTATTGAAAAAGTATCCAATTAACTGCGTAGCTATGATGCAACTCGGACCCCGTTCCACTCTGGCCTGGCGATGGTTCGGGGGGTTGCTCGAGGTCGGGCTGGAGATCGTCTCGGGTTAAGTCACCCCCGTTTAGCAGAAGGCTTCCTGCCGGGCTGAAACTGAAACTGGCATAAGGTGAGCGTCAGCCATCAAATGGCAGACAGCAGGCATCAGGCATTCGACAGCAGGCCCCATTAATCAATTACAGACCAACGAGGCAGCCAGCCATAACCCAGGCACACACTTGCCAACTGTTACTATGCAAGCACTGGAATAAAAAAGTACAAAAAGTAGGCACAAATATCTTCCTGTTCCAAAGATATTATAGCTTTTAATGTCAGAATAAATTAATTGCAAAAATTACAGGTTTCTATTGTGGAAAGAGATATCCAAATTCACCTTGGCGAGTCTGTGAATTTTTTTTTCCCAGTGCCTGACCAGTTCGAAATCCAATCTCCTGCAACCAGTCGGGGCAATCATCCGGCCTGCCACCTGGGCGACACACTTCATTCGATTGTCGAGATTGTCGGGAGGCTTAGATTGATGCCCGACGGCTTGTGCCAAAAACTCTGCGAAACCGTTTCAAAATTTCAAATTCCGAAGGGAAATCTCTCGGTGAAAATGACGATTCTGATGTTGCAGCCACGGCGTAGCAGGTTTGTGAAGCGTCTCGGCTGGCGGCGATTGCTGACGCTGGCCTTGGAAGCGAGACCGGATCCGGTGGACCTGAAGGCCCTGTTTCTGATCCAGGAGCGACTCCAGCTGGATCTGCTGGGCTGCGAGGCGCTGTTGTCGCTTTTCGCGGCCGCTGCCCTCAGCTATCGCTATCGGAGCAGGCTGAGACCGTTTCCGCAGCACTGGCCAAGCATAGATCACCTGTGTTACACTCTGAGCGATGTCCCCCCACTGAGCATCCTGTACCACGAGCTCATGCACTGCGACTACATGTCCTGCTCCCCCAATGTGTGCCGCCTGCTGACGGACGTTTTGGTGGAGCAGGGCGATCGTGTGTCCCTAAACTCTCTGCGACCTTGTGAGTTCCCCGAGCTATACGCCCACCTGGGCATGCCTACGCCGCAGCGGCCACCCACGCAGATTTTCGAGGTGCGACAGGGCAGGGGAAATGCCGTGGCCGAGGCCTATTACCGTCTGCGGCTGAGCAATAAGGAGTCCGTGCGACTGGGCTTCTACGGCTGCAAGCCGGAGAAGATGTACGCCCTTCTGAATGGCCAATACTTTACGGAAGGCAAGTGCGTCGAGCTGACCAGCGATGTGAACGAGGCCCTGGCCAGGAGTAAGCCCCAGGCCGGCTTGGGTAGCTCCCGGTGTGGCTCCTTCCTGCGCTGCGTGGCCGTGGTGGAGTTTGTGTTCTGCGGCAACGAGACCAGTCCGGATAAGCAGCATGTCCTGATCCGGGAGGCGGAAACCATGCAGATCTCGTATCTGATGCTGTACGGCCAGAGCTGCCAGGAGCGCGAGGCTGAGATCCAAATGGAGCTGGCTAGGAAGCAGCCGAGCCAGAAATTAACCAACTGGATTAGAAAACTCGAACAAGGCACCATATCCCTGGGTGTCGGCCTGCTGATCGTCTCCTCGATGTCGCATTATGGCTTCAACTTCTTCAGACTCCTGGCCCACGCCGGATTGCATGTCCTCAAGCGGGGAGTCCTGTGAGAATTGAAGAAAATCGTCACGTTTCATTGTGTTTTTCGCCGTTCCAGTGACCTTGAGATGCCGCATGGATTTTTCTTACCGATTTCAGCGAGACATCCCTCTGAAGTCGGTAAGAAAACTTCTTTTCGGCATTGCCATGAGCAAAATGAAATCGATCTGTGTCTTAAACGCTCTAAGAGATTTGATTTTATTCCTGTCCCGTCTGGGAAGGGGAAAACAAGAGGCGGACCTTGGCTTTTACAGTGCCCACATAAATAACAACAATTTAGCATTCACAAGTGACGCAGTAAAAATTTATGCGCTCTCGCACATTTTCAATTTTCTGCAATTTTTCTAGCAATTGTGTGAAATTCCTTGCGGCCATTGGGCAACAGAAGCAGCAGCGGCAGCAGCAGTAGCATCAGACGTTGCATGTGGCAAGGACACAGACAGATTTGTGTGTGTGGGAATACACTGGAAAAGTGTCCTCTACAAGTTATATATATATATTTCAAGAGGAGAACAAATAAGACAGGCTTGAGTTTAAATGTTCTCACTTTGATGGAAAGTCTTGTAGCTTATAAAGTATTATATTTGGAATATGAAAATAAATATACATAATTTCGTAAGTTGTAAAGATAACTTTATACACTAAATGACACATTCAACGGGAATATCTCTGCTTCTAGTTCCATCACGTACTCTTTCTTCGAGTGCATGTACTCGGAGCATTATGTGCCGCCGGACACTTTTAGGGCCACACAATTTAGAGACTTGGCTGGGCTAGATTTTCCATTCTCATTTTTTTTTCTGCTACCCGACGATTTTCTCCTTTTTTTATGCCATGGAAACCCGCCAGCTATGTGTGTTCATGTGTACTTAGAGTATGTGTCGCTGGCTGGCACCGCTTTTTACATATGCTCGTCTGCTCGTTGCTGCTACAAGTTATGCATGGAATTTCAAGCTGCTCGATGGCCGGACTTTTGCAGCCGCTGGTCAACCGGGCTGCCGGGCAGCCGGACAGGACATTGCTGGCATTTTGAGGCGTTGCTTGTGCGAGGCATTTTTGCGGGCCATATTTCATCGAATCCACAGTGCCGTCGTATCCCGGCCTGCGAGTTTTCGCCCCTGTTCGTGCCGCTGCAATTACCGTAAACTTTCGCGCTCTATCAGAGCTGATTTAGACCCCATTTAGGCGACACTCCCACTCCTCCCCCCAGTTGGCCCGGCTGACAGTTCCCAGCAACCATTAATAAACGCACACATCAAAGTTGGCATCCGCCACATAAAATTCAATTTAGTGGCAGCGACAGCAGGAAAAAAGGCCATCCCCAGAGTAAAAAGCTAAGCCAAGATGCACATTAGCATGTTGGCACTTGAGAAAAATTATGTAAATTGATTTTAAAATATTCTTGATATTCTTAACATATTTATGCTTTTTGAAAACCAACATGTAGGGAAATAAATTTAATGCCATTTAATATTCTACCTTTTTAATCTTTCCTTTTCCCTTCATTTTTCTCTTAGTGTATCGCTGGGGTTGGTAAACAGGTTGGAGTGGATAACAGCAGCGGGGAAATAGAAAGTTCACCCACTTAGGTCCTGCACTCGAAACTGAAATCAAAATAAATGTCAACGTGACTGTCACACAAAGCCAAACCAATCTCCCCTTGGCTGCCTTCTCCGGCTTTCTCCTCATTTCTTCGTAGAGAGAGAAGCCACCCCCATTTCTCCATTTCTCCAGCTCTCCAGCCACCGGATTGGGGGTCGAAGTTTTTGACTTCCTTAATGACAGAGTGCGGCGACGGTGGCTTTCCTGCATCGGTAGGATGACGATGACGATGGCAATGGTGATGATGATGATGTCGATCACAGTGAGGCAAGGACGTTGATGATGCAATTTCCATGGGTAAAAGGTAGCTGGAGAAAGTGTGGGTGGTGGTACCCACACACCCTCCCCATTGTTCGTTTTGTTAATCTAACAAAATTGATAAGGTGTGAAATTCTTGATTTTATTTTCTGCGTTGTGCGCACCAAAATGTTTTCCTTTCTTCGTCCCACGTTTCTTTTTCGTTTTTGATTTTCCTCCCCTCGGCCGGTTATTGTTTGGGGTTTTCCTGGGCCCTCGGTTTCCATTTTTTCCTTTGGGCGGCCTTTGATGTTCTTTGATGAGGTGTTTGTTTAGTTTTTCCGTGCCGCTCAGTATTTTTCCTTTAACGCTTTTTTTCTGTTTTTTTTTTTGAAGTTTTACCGGCGTAAACGAAATTTGGATATGATTCAGAAGACAAGCCCAACCTGTCTATCACGCTTTTCCATTTACATTTTAAACGAAATTTAATCCAGTTTGCGGCAGCGCAGCAACACCTTCTGTCATTTGCTTTGAAATTTAAATCAGCAAGGAAATTGACTTTGCAACGGCGACGGCGGCGTGGAGTAAAATCCAAATAACCGGCGCAGACAGACCTGCATTGGTTTTACCTTTGAGGAAAATCTCAAATTGATAACTCAGTAAAAAATATTCAGAATAAAGTATAAGCTAAAATAAACTTGCTATTCGCGTCGACACTATTTTCAACTTCTTCGCCTTTTTACCACCCCTTTAGTTAGTTAACACCCCACTTTTTCCATGCTCTTTTCAAGCGTTTTTCCAAGCGTTTTCCCAGGACCCCGGCTTAATTATTGGCCCGTCAATTGCACAAAGCGAAACAGAAACGGAGACCGAAACCGAAACAGAAACAGAAATTGTTCAAACGTTGGCCAGGCATAAATTGATTTCCACCAGCTAGGGGAAAAAAGTGTGTGGCCACCGGACAGTCAGGCAGACCTCACCCAAATCCCGACGGCAGAATCCGGTTAAAGTGCAACATGCCACTCACTTGAGGTCCTCGCCCTCTCCCTGACCAAAATCTCCATTGAATTCGATTCGCATTCAATGCGATTCGCATTCAATGCGATTCGAATCGATTCAATGGACTCAAGTGGGGGAGCTCTGTACGGATTGTTTAATTATTGGAAATACTCTCTCGCATCGAACTCAAAGGAGCCCCGTCCTCCTGGACGTGCAGTGTGCATCTGACTAATCAGTGCATTAGCAGCATCCGCCATTATGGCCAAATGCAAACTTCAAGTGATGGGCCCTCAATCAGGTGTCCACATCCATTGCTTAGTGACCACAACATGAAGAGCCTGGTGGCCGAAGGCAATCAAGACGGCACTGAGCGGGAAAATGCGTAGTCAAAACGGTGATTTATATCTTAAGATACTCATATCTAAACGATAACTCTAAAGGGACTTTAAGCTGTGAAAAAATGTGCATATGTAGGTCTGTCTATTTGAATTTCTGTTTGCTTTCTTAGAAGATATGAGCTGAGTTATTTTTCACCGTGTCGAATGGGGTAAGTCTGAGGTACAAGACGGGGTTGGGGCCCAGAGATCAAAGTGCCCCTTTGACTCGCTCAAGTGGCCACCGAGATAATGCCCCGCACAAAGGGTCGTGGTCGTGTGATGGTCGCCCGTCCTAATCGCTTCAGCATGAGCAGGAGCTAGAGCATTAGCAGCAGCAGGAGAAGGAGCATCGGCCGCATGTCCTAATTGCGCATACGCAGTGTGGTCGTTCCGCTTAGGTTTATTTGTCACGCAGCCTCGCCTCCAATTGATTTAAAATCCTTCTGATGGCGCCGTAATTTGATGTCGGGCTGGGGGCTGACATTTTGGCAAATTTCATTTGCGCTGCAAACTCAGTTAGTTGGCAAAGTCGCGTCGAAAGTTTCGCTGGCTGGCTGGCTTGGCTCACTGCATGTGCGTTAATGCTGGCAGTTAACTTGATTTTGTCGCATTTACCCACACATTAAAGCGACAGCGGCAGCGGCAAATGAGGCAGCCAGAGAGCTTGCAACTCGCAGCTCGCAACTCGCAAGACAAACAATGCCACGCGAGACAAATAACTGATGGGCGGTGCCCGTGGCAGGTTGGCAGTCTGCGCCACGGAGTGTGCAATGCACAGAGCTCATCAGCGCCCAGTCCGCTTGGAAATGCAATTTTTAATGCACTCAGAAAAAAACAGGGAGCTGGAAATTATAATATTTTTTCGAAAGCTCAAAATAAAGAAATTACTTAAATTACTTAGGGTAGATACAAATGTAACTTATACAACAAATAATATCTATATCTAATCTTAAGGAATAAACTTATGAAATTTACTTAAGAACTATACGAATGAATATATTGTTTATATTGTTTTAAATTTATCTAAAGCTTACAGAATATAAATATTAAATTTTTTTCCCTCAGTATCAGCCAAGGTCGTAAAGGAAGGGCCATGCGGTGCTAAGTGAGTGAGTGATGCATGCCGCAGACGATGCAAGTTGAAGGAAAAATGTTAAATTACGATGACAACAGCAAGGACGGGGTGAAGAGGGTGGCGTGGAGCGTGGAGAGTGGAAAATGGAAAGCCTGTTGTGACGGAGCATTGTTGTTGCTGCCCCCCTTATTTACATGCAAGTATGCTAGATGCGTGCTGTTTATTTATGATTGCATTCAGTGAACCTCCGCGTTCGTCCTCCCGAATAACTTAACCCGACACTGATGGCATCATGTGTGTGGTTGGCTGTGTCGCAGCCGTTGCAGCACTAAAAACCGATTAAATATAAATTAATATAAAAATTTGCATATTGAATGCTCATTTCAGCGACAGACTGCGCATTCCCTTGCAGATTGAATGGCACTTTAAAGGTTAACCTTGTGCAAAAAATATAGATTTTTTTAAATGAGCATTATTGTTACAAGGATACTTGATTTATTTTAAATTATTTAGATTTTTGCATCCCTTTTTATATTTGCGAGCTTTGACAAGCCACATTGTTATGGTAAATATTCTGTGGTTAGTTTGGAATTTGGTTAAATAATTCAGTGGATCTTTTAGAGTTTAGTTTCATAAAAATGCGCTTTTAAGAAGATTTATGATGATAAACTTTTAAATGTATTTTAACTAATTAAAGGTCTAGATAATATTTTTAAATTTGGTGCTTAAACAGTGCATTAAATTCGTATACTAATACATAGCTTATTTAATAATACAATTTAAAATTATAGATTATTTGTATGTATTAATGTTATTATTAATTTAATTTAGTTGTTAATTTTATCATCAGTTATTTTTTTTCGGTGTGTCTGCCGCATGCAACATGTTTCGGCAATTGAAAATTTCACTTGCCTTGAACGACCGCCGCTGACGCTGTCATCGAGCATGTCAAAACAAACAGTATAATCCATAAATTCCGCCCCACCAAAGCCGCCGACCCAGAAGAACCGGAGCCCCAGCCTCCATTATTTTCGACTAACGGAGAGAGGGAGAGCTCATGTGTGCCGCTTTGGGGGTGGCAGATTTTTAATGCGTTTATGCTAATCATGCGGATTTCGATGCGGCTTGCCTTGTTAAATGTGCCAAGGCTGGACGTGTCGGGAGAATTGGAATCGGGGATTCCGGCATGGGTTCAGACCCGCCTGTCAACACACACGCACACCACGCACACTCACCCACGACTGAATGCCATGTGCGTTGTCTTTCCCAAGAAATTTGCATAAATTGCGTTCAAGTCAAATGCTGCCGCCCCGTCTTAGGAATGGGAAGTTCGAAAGCGATGAGTAAGGAGCCACAGAGCCACAAAAACGACGCGTCACTCTCGAGGACCCTCGTCCTGGGCAATTACAGGGCCTCAGGTAATTACGTGGCAGGCCTCCTCAAGTGGCCTTCACACTCCAAGAGCCGAAAAACACGCCGAAAATTATGCATCGACATTGAAAATGAATGACGCTGCTGAATTTGACATCAAGTTTAAATTACTTTGGCACACACACACACAGTGCAGAGTTGCAAAGGTATAATCAAGTGCCATGTCAATGGTCAAACAAAATTTTCGCAATCAACGTGTCCTTTGCCCCTTTTGCACCACCAAAAATTTTCAATTATGCGAAATTCGGTTTCTTTTGTTGCTCCTGCTCTTGGTCCTGCGCTCCTCTGTGCCGAATTAGGCACGAAAATTCTCAATTGAATTGGCCCTGATAATGACAACTTCATGCATTATGCGTTGCCCGGGGCCACGGAGCACGGACGAGCGGGCAAGGACATGCAGTCGAAGAAAAGTCTTGGGAAATGTATATGTATATAAACACATATATATCTAAACTTAGAAAGGAAAAAACTGTTTTAAAAATCTCAGGTATCTTCATATTTTCTAGTTAAAATATTTTCTATGACATCTTACATTTATCGTTCAACCTCGTAACTCTAAAGTTTAGTTTTTCATCTTTCAAATCTCGGAAATGATTTTTATTATAATAATTACTTGTCACGCGTTTTCTTTGGGTGTATGGTCCATATGTGGACCTCGTCCTTATCCACGTTTGAACGACTGCGACAGCCGCTGAGCCACTGAGGCATTCAAAAACTTGACAATTTCGTTCAGCGTCCTCCTGCCACAAATATGCGATTGCCTTGTTCTGGTGCAAATGAATGGACCCCAGACCTGGTACCGAAAACCCAGGGCCCGTGCCCGGAGAGCCCAGAGCCAACGAAACGCGCCAGTTTGTGCAGTTTTCCTTTTTTTCTTTATTTTGGTTCGAAGGGGCGGACCCCAGGGGTGTGAGGTGTGGTTTGAGGGGGCGCTATGTGGTGCAAATTTTCCCAAAAATGTACCAAACATTTCGCTGTACATGGAGCATGCTGCTGCTGTTGCTGCTGCATGGGGGGATGCCCCTCCATTCTGCTGCCCTTTTCCCCGTCGGTGGCTGTGGCATGTGTGCAGGCGTTGCTGCTGACGGCTGGGATGGCCTAGGCTACCCATTTTCCACGGCCTTTTTCCATTTTAGCCCCAGTCCCCAGGACTGCAACTTGTCTGCACTGGGGAAAATATTTGATATATTTATTTAAATATTTAAGACATATACTTTTGCTGAAGGATGGTATAAATTTGTGACAGAATATTAAACAGTCTGTACCTTCGAATTCATACATCTTCTTAAGAAAAACTCATTTGTAATTAATAATTTCATAATGAACTTATTTTAATCTATATAAATAATTCTTGGTTCCACAAATTTTGTGCTCTGCATTAACCTCTTTCTCCTCGAAACTCGTGAGCGGCTGACTTATGCATTCATCCATCCAGTCAGCCGCCAGGATGCCCCAGCGAACGACTGTGTGTGTGTGTGTGTGTGTGTGTGGTTCACTTTTAATAAATTCATAAATATTTATGTATGCAAAATTCGGGGCAAAATGCTGCCAGCAAGCGACTGCGACTGCGGCTGGTCCACCTAGCAATCTATTCAATTTGCCGGCTCTGGATGCTCACAGGAGCATCGCAGGAGCAGCACCGCAGCCCATCGCATCGGCTGGCAAAAAGATCGAACAGGACCATATCCTGCACCACACAAACACTCGCATACACATAAGGCTTCCCATCGGGAGACAGAAAATGGCGATGGATTGATGCGGCATGTCACAAAAACCGCAACGGCAGGTGAGAAGAGAGGCGGGTGCCGTGACATGGCCTAGGCTGAGACATGAGCAATTTCCATATTTTGTGACTGAGCGACTAAATCATGGGGTATGCAGACTTCTGCCCCCGACTGTAGCCTCGAACTATGCAAAATGCCAAAATGCCTCTTGCCAAAGATTACGAGAATGTAACAGGGTTGAGCATGGCTCAATTCGCTCCTCCTCGACATCCTCAACCACGTCCTCGTCCTCGTTCACTCCTCACGAAGGTTGCGAATCAATTTTGGGGGCCAGTGTGTTGTGCAGCAACATGTTAATAATATCTTGAGCTACCCTGTCCAGCGGGCAAGAGTGATTGCGACGGGGGTATGCCGATCCCCTAGATAAAATGGAATATTTCCCAGCTCTTCCTCGGTGCAGCTGATGTGACATCATGAGGAGGACGAGGAGGACGGCCTGGACTGGGGCGTATAAATCACAGCATGCGGCACTCACAGAGCACTCCTATTTTAATCTCGTTTTTGAATACTCGTTAACTTGCCTTTTGTTATTTTTTCTTTATTTATTTCTCGATTTTTTTTTTATTTTTTTATTTTCACGCGTATTTGCATACAAATGCGGTGCGCGGAGAGCGGGTGCTTGGCAGCCCTGCCAGCCCTGCCAGAGTGTCGTTTGCCGCTGCCTACACACTGTTGAAATGATTTAAAATCAATTTATTTTTTTTCTATTATCCCTATGTAAATCATTTTCCGACAGACAGACCGAGAGTGAAGAAAGTTTCCAGGCAAATAAATCAACTTGATGCGTAGCCATAGAAAAAGCGGAGCTGTGATAGAAAAAAGTCGAGTGAATGAATTTGGAATTATTTACAAATTCGCAAACAAATTTGCACATGACAAGCGATTGCGATAAGTGGGGATGGATTATGGCGGGAGAATGTGGCTTTAATAGGACTTGATTCTGGGAATCTGTGATTGCCTGACAGGAGTTGAAATATTTAATTTTAAATACTAATAATAGACGGGAGCTGCGACCTATTTTTCTGCTTTTCTAGTCTATTTCTTTATAAACTAATATTTTAAGCGATTATCTAATGGGTTCGTGATCTGAGCAGATGATAAAAAAACAATTCTTAAAACACATAAAATATAAATTCCTTTAACAAAAAATGACCATGGTAAACAGGATGTCATAACTGCCACTCCTTCATTGTTGGTCAAAAGATTCTCCTTACGAAAAATTCTGAAATAAATTTGTATCTACAGGTGGAATGGCCGCACTCAGCAACTAATGTGACCAGCTGACAACTTGAAGCAAACAGATGCAAAAATAACTTACCTATTCGCATAACTTTGCATTACCGCCGCAGAATATGGTAATGGTTGACATTATGCCATTACTACACCCAACAGAACTGACATGACATCCAGCTAATGACATTTAAATGAGCACTAAGTTTAAACAGACCCCGCGAAACTCATTAATATTTATGCGCAGAAATTATTCCATTCGGGTCAATGTGTGACAAATGGGCAATCAAATATTTATTTGCCACAGACAAAATGCAAAAAATCACAAATGCAGCACAACTTTTTAATATGTATAACTGCATTTAATAGCCACTGAATATTTATAGAAAAAAACGCGTAATGCACAAATAAAATAATGGTGGGCCCGAAATTAAAGGCGGAAAAACAACTAAAACACGAGCAAAAAAACGCGAGCCAACTCAATATGAATAACAAATCGTGATGAAATTTACATTGAAATGGCCGCAGAACGCAAACAAAATAGAAAACAGCCTGCGAAAATATCAAATTGCATAAATAACTAATTAAATTTAAATTTGCAATTTAATGAGCGCAATTTACGAACGTGCGAAGACTGCAAAATGCCATTTGGGCCAGGATTGCCCTTTCCTATCACGCTCATTATGCATAACGTGAAGGCGAGCACAAACAATCCCTATATGGAGCCGAAGCCCTGCGATCTGTTTGACATTTTTTCCACCGCTCCGCTGGCCAGGAAACTTTCCTTTCAAATAAGTTTTTCCTTGGCGCAAACTTTGCTGTAATTAAAAATTTTCGCTTTTTATTCAAGATCAGGCTAATTAAAAAGTTTTGACCAACCAAAGTACATGTAGAGGGATTGAGAGACAGAGTCGGCCAGGGAAAGGTATTTAAAACTTATAAGAAGCTTGCCAAGGTACTCGAAACCAAGGATATGAAATTCCGGGGTGACAACAGAACAAACAAATAAAGCGAAATAGAAATTGAAAATTATTATGGAATACCTTGTGCCCGAGCGGGGGGACAGGACGGACCGAGGGAAAATATCACAGAAACTGCAATTTTCATGAACAAATAAGAGTCAGTCTAAGGATTGGATGTCAGTGGAGTATCCTGGCCGGGACAAAAATTAAATAAAAATAGCTGTGAGCCATTTGCCGGCAAACTACCGACTCTCTCGGGTGTTTCTAGCCCTCAACTAGCTAAGCCCAGGCCATCCCGGGGTAGGTTGACGACAACCAAGACGGCACTGCATCATTTCCAAATGAAATAAATCAAAATAGACAAACAATCAAATAAATAAACAAACAAACAGAGCGAGCCAAGCGAACAAAGGGGAGTACAGATGGGACTGGCCAAGAAGAACCACTTAGTTGCAAATTATTTAAACAAGCTTTTTCAGCTGAGAGTTCCTTTATGTGCGAGTAAACACTGTTTTTCCTCACAGAGACAGTACTTTTACTCGATCGATTAGGTTTCTCAAAACTAAATTTACACTCCTTTTCAATGCTCAATTAATTTTATTGTAATGTTTTCATTTTTGTTTAATAAACAATTAGTTCTGGGCCTGGGAGATATGTTTTTAATTGGATTTTCAAATTATTTTGGGCTATACAAAAATGTGTTTACTTTCTCTGATTTAGTAATAATTATATGAAAGTGTAAGACTGCCTTATTCTTTAACATCATAAATTAAGTCACTAATTTTAAAGCTCAGCTTAAAAAGGCCTAAACTTATACTAAACTCCTTTAAGCATAAAAAATATACTTGACCACTTCATGTCACTTAATACAAGTCCCATATAATTTTAATGTACATTTTTTAGACCCCAAATTATATGAAACGATTAATCCGCACAGTTAAATTTTTTACAAGATCAGATGTCAGAGATTATTTATCCTTTTTTGAGCCCCAGCAGAAACATAAAGCTATATACGATCCCACAAGCATCCAGCCACTCCTGCGGGTCCACAAAGACCGAAAAGTTGAGCATTTTTATGGCTAGCAGCATTATGATAATGAAGGGCAACAAAGAAGCGGCGCCATTGACACTTAAAATTTAATGTGTGGCATTATGTTAAGCACCTGGCTGGCTGCGAATGCAACCCTTCGGACTCTCGCCCGATACTTATTCCGTGCTCATACTTACTGCAGCGGATCCGCAGCACATAAGCATATTAATAACGCCTTTATGCCACAACAAAGGCAGCCGAGAGTTGGGTCAAAGTTGGGATGCTGGGATGATGGGGCAGACGTGTGGCGCCGCGGCGGTTTAATTTAATTAAACAACATCAATCCGTTGTATGCGGACGACCACCTTTGGTCCCTCTAATAATTTGAGTGAATAAAACCAGGCACTTGAAGAAAAACACACCTAATAGATAAAATATAAAATAATATAAAATTAATGGGTTTATAAGGGGGGAAAAAGAGATGAAAATGCTACTTGAAGTTTGGGAATTGTAATTCCTAAAAGTAGTTGCCAGACTTAACAACATTTTAAATATTTTGAAGACAAAATAGTACGTGGGCATATAGATAAAAAAAATTATTTGAAATCGGAGTTAAAAAAGACCTTTTGGAAAATATATTTTTAAATAAGGAATGCACACAAATAATACCTACCTTTTTTTATATAAATTTCTGTAAAATGTGATAATAACTTAAATTTTTTTATGCGTGCAGCATCCACTCCCCGCTCACATACACCCCCGCAGTTAATACGGGGGATTTACAACTTTTCCGTAATAATTTTCAATTAAAAAACGTACTTCAACCCCGGGGCACCAGCGACAGCAGCGACGGCGGCAGCAACAACGAGTTTTGTTACTCACTTTTCGGGGACTGTGACGTGGCACTTGACAAACAAGATTTGCATGTCACATACACACGCACGCCTGAGCATGGTGTTCCTGTCATATTAACGGTACTCTGCACACACACACGTGCCTAAAAGGATTTGAGTCCTTCACCGTACTTCGCACGAATGCCTTCTGTCATCGGTCCGCCCCAGTCCATGGGATTTCCCTTTTTCCCATAGCTCGCTGGCTGCAAATATTTGATTAGCTAGACAAAAGTTGCCAACTTTTTTCCCATTTGCCCCTTTTTGTTTTCCCCACTTCCAGCTCCTTCTTTTTCTTGTTTTGACAGATCCTCGTTGTCAGAGTTGCCACTTTTCGGCAGACATTTGATGAAGACCGCCTCTCGGATCCCGGATTGTGTTTACTCTGATATCCGACACTCGGTGCGAGTTCCTGGCAAATTATTTTCACAAAGTTGGACTCCTAAGCTGAGTTCGAGAGTTGCAACTCCAAGAAGGCGAATGGGAAGGGGGAGAGCAACTAATGTGTAGTAGGCCTGGGCTCACAAGGATCTCCAGTTGCAGCGAAATCATTTCGAAAGTTTTCTTTAGCCAACTTTTCAAGCGTTAAAGCCGCAATAAGTCTTCAGACCCATGCTCAGCGAGAGCCTAGCTCGTCCTTCAACCAGGACTTAAGTGTGAGTCCGACTGAGATTGTAAGCGGGATAATGCAAGCAGGGAAAAATGTAGATATAAAATATATAGTATGTTCAAGGAGAGTGGTCTACGGTGAAGTGTTTCTCAGGCAGGCAAACTTAATATAATTAGTTTACCTTTTTTTTGTATTCGTTTTACTTGAATTATGAGCTTAACAGAAGTGTATTTCAAGAGTCAATTTATAGTCGTATTTATTACATCATGCTTCTAAAACTCTACATTTATTTGTAATAAAAATGGTGTCTGCTTGCAGAGGCTGGACTGTAACCAAGGCAAAGCTTCATGGTCGCTGCCTTGCCACAGCAGCCGCAGCACTTTTAATTTTCGCCATATATATATTATATATTTTTTGCTCGTTTTTCCATAAAGTACTACAAAGTTGCTGCTTACGTCGAGGCTGGCGTTGACGCCACAGCAAATGCGTGTAACTTTTTAATCAAATTATGTGCAAATTTTCTTTGGCAGTAATTTTTAGTAAAATTTTGCACAAAATTACTGGCGAGACTCAGTAACGGGAACAGCCACAGCTTCAGCCTCAGCTCCTGCTGCTGCTGCTGCTGCAAGTTTGCGAGTCTTTTTAATGCTCGTCTCAGGCTTGTATTTCATTTTGCATGCGGCCAGTCAGTCAGTCAGCTTTTGCCATATGCCCCCGTCCCAGGATTGCCAGCGCACCCGCATTATTTTTAATTGAATTTTAAAGTTTTTCGCCAGGCCAAAGCCAGGCCAAAGACGAAATAAAATATTTTTGTTTTTCCGCCAAAGTTTCCTCTTCGGGTGGCTCTGGCAATTTAATTAGAAAATCATTTTTGACTGCCACCGCTCGGCTGTCTTTGCTACTTTACCAAAAATTTATTAAGTTAATTTTCCCGAGGAGCACAAATCACATCGTGTTGGCTGCAGATTTAGTTTTGGGGTGTTGCCACATTAGTAGCCAAGTTTATTTCATTTCGTTGGCCCCCCGACGGGGTGCCGTCCTTGCGGCGGAAGCCAGTATGGAGTGCGGACGGGTTTTGCATTCGGTATCACGTATTGTCTGCCGTTCTGGTCGTTTTTTGTAATTTGTAGCAGACACATTAATCAAAAAATTGCTACTGGCCACGAGGGCCTGGTCTCATAGTCATAGTCACTCACACATGCCAAATGGCATTGGTCAACTGCTGGCGGCCGGGCTTTGTTCTTCCCGAACCCCGAACCCCGCTCCTAGCCGCAGTCCCTTCCGCTGTCCGACCGTCTGTCCATCTGTCCCACTGTTATTAAGTGGTGGAGGTAATTGAAATGTCAGCGGAAGTGTTGCTGGCCGCACACGCAGCCTGTGGTTCCAGGGGACTGCAATGAGATGACCAGGCCGCCGGCGACTGGGGACCGTGTCTATGAAAGAATGATGCCACATGACGGCGAGTAACCATGGAGCCACAGGATATAGGAGACCGTAACGAGCATTAACGAGCGCTGTAGTGGTTAATTATGTTCGAATTGGAGGTCCTGCGGTTGACCTAGCCTAAGAATCGATTATGGTGACAATGGTTCTAGAGTTTTAAGTAAAGGTACAGAACTGAATAAATGACCACAAAATAGTCTACAAATGGTGGTAAATTTCTGCAGAAATCTTTTCAAAAAAGTTATTAAATTAATAGGTAACTTACATTTTGAATAGGAGTTTCTACCTCCTGCCTTTACTTTTCCCTAATCTCACGATTATGTTTCCTCCAAACTTAACTTTTCTGTTCCATTTCCTACATTTCCTCGTAATAACCTCCACCATATCCTGCCACCGAAAATCTAGCAAAACTGGCTACCTTTTCCATCCAATTTCAATTTGATAATTTCCTCAGCAGTTGGCTTCCTTGACTAACGATGTACGAATTATCAAGTTGCACATACACACCAGTTACCATTTCCCCCATCGCCGTATATAATATATATATATATAGGAGACGGAGGTGTGGGCGTTGCGTAACTTTTTCGGAAGGACAGGCGACAGGTTTTTGCGCCGCTTTCAGCTTACCTTCGAATTTTCCTCGAACTTTTTTCGCTGGTAGAACTTTTTCATTACATTTTGACTTGTACGATTCCCTCCTATCTGCTGTTGTTTTTCTTGAACTTTTGTTGTTGCTTTCGCTTTTTTCGGGGGCTGCAATTGCTGGACCTGCTTCTGTGTTGTTTATGAGCTAATTACATAAGCTCGTTATTAGGCGAATTACTTGTTTCTTCATTTGCAGCAGCAGCGGCAGCAACAGCAGAAGCAGCAACAGCAGAAGCAGCAACAGGAACGGCAAATAAGAAAACTTTTTTAATTATAACCTCATTTAGATTTGACGTTGCCGTCGCTTCGGCTCGGTTCGGTTAGCCTTCCTTTTTGGCCAAGTTGGCCGTGCTTGGCTCGTTGCTACTCTGACATCATCTTTGCAATCTAATCAGCGAGCGTATTTAATTTGATCTGATTTGGGCCAGGTTCGGTAACCGAAATCAGTGCAGTGAGGCCTGCCTAATGTGGCTGCATCTTAATCGCTTCCCTTGCGGATCACAGGAATACTCGTACCTTGGCATCCTGCAGCTCAGCGGAAATCGTTGTCAATGCATCCGCATATCCGCATATCCTGTTGCCGGGCGCATCCTCTCTACTCAGCAGAAAGTCATATATTTTTTATTCCAATGAAGCGTAAAAATACGTTTTACCTCCGCTCCACAGAAATAAATATGCTGAATTTTGTTTATGCTGCATTTGCATACATCTTTGTGAGTTCAATTCTCGATGGCGATGGCGATGGCGTCGAAGGGGGTGGCGGTGAATCTCAGACGGAAGGCAAATAAGGAGGCAAATGCTTCTTTAGTTGTTGACTGCAATTTCCTTGGCATGATTTCCTCTTTTTTCCACATTTTTCCCAGCTCACTCGCCGACTCCTTTCTCTTAGCTATTTGTGCATCTGGCTGAGTGTGTCTTTCTGAGCGATTGTGTGTGTGTGTGTTGGGAAAATATTTGATTTACGTCAAATTGACACGCATGAGTTAATCAAAAAATGATTTGTTATTGCTTACAAATGCATCCGTAATTTACATATTTTTCCAAGCCCCAAAAGAGGGCTTTTTTAAGTGCATTAGTTGTTGGTAGCTCTCATTAGGTTGGTATATATCCAGAGCATGTATCCTTTAAAAGGAGTGGGATTTAGTTTGGAAATACATTCCAATGAATTTTCCTTAAATAAAAATCTTGCAGATGTTCTTCTTTTCATTAAAGGAACACCTCTGTTTCTTATAGCCAAAATATTTAAGTCTCCCGAGATCTCTCAGGTTCATTTAGGTTTAACCAGAGATACAGAAAGCTCTCGTTCTCTCAGCTGTACATCATTTGTACATTTTGCCAGGCGGAGAACCACGGAGCCACCTTGAGGCGTCTTCTCGGTTAAACAAGATAAATGGGAAATGTGAAAATGAAGCATCACCTTGCCCACCTCACCATTTCCGCCACCACCACCGCCTAAGACGTCCGAGGACCACAGCCCGAGTCGTAGAAGGAGATATATATTCAGTATTTATATTTCATCCTGTTGGCCAACTACCCAAGTAGAAGATAACATTTTAATAGGGCACCGTCACCTATTGGCCAGGGGTAGCGGTAGGGTCCTCGGAACTCCCTTCCCGGCTGTCTGTCCATTAGGTTAATGTGCACTTCAAACGAAATTAAGATGAATTGATTAAAATTACAAGAGTGCAGAGTGTTTGCTTTGGCTTCGGCTCGAGCTGCGTAGAGTCGAGTCGAGTCAGTCGAGTTGAGTTGAGTTGAGTTTGCGGCAAAGTTCAGGGAGCAAGATTAAGTGCTTTCATTTGCCGCCGCTTGAAAAATGATGCAACCCTGCAGGCCAAGGGGAAAACCGATGGCAAATAATGAAAGTTTCGGTCGGCAAGTGCAGGTTGCCGAATAATGAATGGGGCCTGCATTTATTAATGCTTTCGGAAAGCGTTTGCAAATTAATTGCCATTTAATTTGTTATGCTAACTACACTCACACACTGAACGGACTAATTGGTTTAGCTGGCAACATTTTGCGCAGCTTTAATTAAATTGTAAATTTGCCGCTTTTCCCCAGGAAGCCGAGAGCAGCCAGCAGCGAGCGGCGAGCGGCAAGCAGCTAGCAGCGAAAATTGCAATTAAGATAATTATCTGGCAAAAGCAAAAGTGTAAATCCTTTGCGCCCCAAGGATTATGCAACTGCAGTATGCGCCGCTCTGCTGTGTGCCGTACTTAATTTGCATAAATTTCAAATGAATCCAATGGCCAAAAAAGCGCAGCTAAACAATTGCCACTGATGAAGCAGCAACAGAGAGGCACACCAACACTGAAAGAAAAAATAGATAGTTTTAAAACCTTCATCTTTCTAGCTAATCATATCTTCTCCAATAAAATATAAAGTCTCTCCTTGTATGAACTATAAATTTTATATTAAGTCCTTACAATTACTTTAAAATCTATCTTTTTATAACCCATTTTTCCAAGTGCCCAGGCAGCTGCAAACTGCAGCTTGGGGCGCTTACTTTGTCTGTGCCACACTCCACACTCCACTTGGCCGACCTTCCGCCCACCCAGCTTCGTTTGCAGGTGCCACAATCACCAGAAAAGACGTCGCCGGATAATCGAAGAACAGGGAGTGGGACAGAAACAGAAAGAGAAACAAGTGGGACAATGAAAGAGACAGAGGGGCGGAAGGCAGGAGTCAGGGAGCGGTAGTGCCCAGAATTTTGTGTTATTCTTACGGATTTTCTACTTTGTTGGCAATGTAAGCACAGCAACCGCTCCGCAGCCCCGCCACTCGGCCCCCTCTATCAACACTTGCCTTTCCGCTTTCATTTGCTCTGTGCAAAGTTGACGCTTTTGTTTGATTCGTGTCACACAGCTGACCAACGCCCCCGCCACCCACATTTTCCGCCCGAACCATGCCAGCCCCACTGAAAGCTGCACAGTGGAAACTTTATGAAAAAAACCAATAATCGAAAATAGAAATTGGTAAGAAAAAAAAGGTTTACAGCTTCTAGTAAAGGTGATTGGCTTGAAGTCTATTGAGCTCTGACAGTTCTTTTATTATTTTGATTAGTTTTTATTATTTGTGTACATAAATATAATATTTTTGGTCAGCCTCAACAGGAGGAGAGAAATGTAATCCATCATTTTAAAACGATTCAATGGGTTACTTCACTAAACTATAATAGTTTTTAGATAATTTGTTTTATAAATATAAAATATCCTTGAGTCAAATTTGTTTTCCTTGAAGTTTCCATAAATATTTCACAAGTTGAACTATTTTTTCAAACCCAATAGAGACTCTAGCAGAAGCTGACATTCCTTCTGGATTTAAATAAATAACTTTATAGTTTGATACCCAATCTTAATTTATTCTCGCATTTTTTAGAACTGGTAACCACTGTTGGTCGTTCCACTCCGCTGGAGTTACTTTGCTTGGAATTATGCAAAACACAGGAAAAAATGAAAGAAACACAAAACAAATAGAAGGACGGAATTGTCAAATGAGATTCAATGTTATGCTCAAGTGCTTCCTATGGAGTGGAGTGAATTTTAATAATAAATTTTGTGTGACCACCGAGGAAAGTTGCAGCAGCAGCAGTGGCAGCAGCAGCAGCAGCAGCTCACATGCAATTTTCCAGAATTTACTGCTGCGTGAAAGTTTTGCAATTTGG
Source organism: Drosophila seguyi (assembly GCA_008042675.1). NCBI lineage: Eukaryota > Metazoa > Arthropoda > Insecta > Diptera > Drosophilidae > Drosophila > Drosophila seguyi. The sequence goes on along the minus strand of VNJU01009753.1, from coordinate 153,297 downwards.
TAGCGACCAAATGAATGGCCAACAAAGTAGCGAAAAGGGAGCCCTTTAAGGAAGTGGGAACGCCTTGCGTGTCCAGGAATAAGCTGAAGGCAAATGAAGCTACAATTACGTCCACAAATACACACATAAAGGGGGGAAGTAATTTGCAATTAAATTACGACGAAATGGGCAATAGAATGGGAATTAATTGTCCACGAAATGCAATTATGCTTCCTCCTTCATTTTTTCTCCTCTACTTCTCACTCGCTGCAAACTGAATGGGCGAATAAATGAGCGACTGAATGGAGGGCCCCGAAAGTGGGACATCGGAGCAGCTCAACTTTGCTGCCGCCGACGCCGCCTTGCCGCTTAATGGAATTGCATATTAAGAACTTGTCAAAATGATAACTTCTTCTCGGTGCCATCAAACTGAAACTGAACGAGCAACTACATGGCAGTTCGCACTCACTGAATAAATGGGTTTGCTGCCGAAACTTTAATATTGCAGGGACCGAGTCGGAGGGAACGGGAGGTAGGTGGGTGGGCGAGGGGCTGCTTCACCCTAATAAATTACGAATGCTCCTTTTTATTGAACTTAATTTCCTTTTTTCGACCACACTTTTTCGGTTTTTTCGGAGCCGGGGCAAAGTAAAGCCGCTGCAAAGGAGATATATGGCCGCAACCAAAGATTACATTTAGTGCACAAACACTGGAAATATGTCTGTGTACAAATACATTCTAAAATTACATAAAATTCTTTATTTGTTTTTTAATAAAAAAACAGTAAAATCTGTTTAATATTTCTATTAAAAATTAAATGAAAGTTCTGACAGCAAGCTCATAACCTTAAACACTGAAATTTAATATTTGCGCTGTTTTCTTACGTTTATAGTTGAGCAATTTTAGGTATTTTTAGCTCCTTTAAAAGCCCTCAAAAATATTTATAAATTTCTTCGAGTGCTTGCACTCACACACGGCAATGTGAAAAGCATTTCGCTCACTGATTTTTGCCTGCATTCAGAGCTCCAGCGCACAAGGTTGAGTGCCTCAAGCAAGCCGCAAGCAGCCAAATGCGATGCCTTTCAGGGCAACGACTAACGATCGGAGAGAGGATGTACGTAAGTGTGTAGGTGCAGTTTTAGGTATTGGGGCCTTCCGCAAGGAAGTAGCAACCGAGATGGTCAACATTTTTGGGTGCTTTGAGCGTGGCACGCAGCAAATGCGTTTGCATTACGGTCAAATGTTTGCGGCAAGCCTCTTACTCCACAGGCCAGCAAACACAAGCAAACAACCGAAGAGTTGTTTGCGCTGCTGCGCCTTTATGGCTGCCAAACTTTGACCACATTTTACTAACAAAAATATTACAACAATGCCAGCCTTGAAGTCTGCCTGCGGTCACAGGACCACAACGGCCAGCCCGGCCAGTCCTGTCCGTCCGCAAAAAGGATGCAATTAATTTTGCAAAAGGACAACTTCATCTGACAGCAATAATGTATTGCAAATACCAGAAGCGGACAAGGAATTGCATAAATCGCCGGTCAGCCTAATAAGTATCAGGGCAAGGCGGCAGACCCTCCTCTTCACCCCCACGGAACGAGTGCGGAAATTGGTAAGGGATTAAATGGCCTAAAGAGTTGCCGCGGCATTAAGCCCATTGGACGCGGCAGGCTCCCTCCCTTTGGGGTTCGATGTCGTCCGGCAAACTTTTCACTTTGCATGAACATAAAATACATACCAAATAAAACACAAGCACCAGAAGCAGCAGCAGCAGCAGTAGCAGTAGCGAGCGGCAACAACAAAAAATGGGAAAACTTTTTAATTTATATTTAAACTTTTTCAAAGTGTTGAAAAAGGGGCGTTATCTACTGCTGGTGCGACTTGCTGCCTCGAATGCCAAATAGTTATAAAACACCAAGTGTGTCCGAGTGTGCATGTGTGTGTGCGAGTGTGTATGGGGGGGTAAAGTGGGTGATGGGGTTAAGGGGCCAAGGGGCTATGCAAACGAGGCTAACAAGCTCTGCTCACCGCTCAAAGGTCAGCGGTTGGTAGCTGAGGTCATTTGGGGATTACCTTACATAAGTTAGCAGGCGTTTTCCCAAAAGTGATGAGCGGCCAAGGGTTTTTTATGGTAATTATTTATTGATAGTTTCGCAAGTTATTAAAGCTCTTGGCCATGATCTATCGTTGTTATAAAGCTTAAAACTCTAAATGTGCATAATTACATTTAATATTTAAAAATAGATAGATTAGTTAAAACTCTTGAACATTTTTACTTATTGACACTACGGGAGCTTACAAGCAACCGTCGAAAACGTACACCCAGCACTTTAAAACAATTCTCCTCCAACTCCTTACGATTATTGATATGTGAGGACCACGGCGTGTACCAAAACTGACTTTTATCAAACATGACTTTGCAGAAATCTTGAACCAGCATATTCAGTATAGTCGGCACCCAGATTCCTCGATCCCAGTGCCATCTAAAATCGAATAATGTACATCAACTTCACATCTTAAACCTCATATCTTTGATCTTTCCTGACCTGAATACGATCCGATCGGTGGATGCCTGGCCATATAGCTCTCATGTCTCTGAAAAATTGAAGACCTTCCTCGAGCAGGGAAAGGTTTGGATTGTTAAGACCCAACATGCCATGGATATCGAAAACACTAGGCGGCATACCCTTGCATTCGTTGAAGAAATTTTCATCCTCCACGAGAAATTCATATTCGATTTCAGTGGAATAATTAATAAATCAGCAACTGATATAACTGCGGCAAACGGCGATTCATTTTTAATCGAGTTAACTTTAATACGAACGAGGATTCCATTTTATACTCGATCTTTTAACAATGTATATCTAGGTTAATAATAATTATTACTGAGATCGAGATTGCAAACAATACATGTTTTACCTGGGCATTTGAATTGTTGCCTAAACAGATCACCTGATCACGAAGCTTATGCATATGAATCAGTAGTAGTAACAAATTATTTTTATTCATATATTCTCTAATTTTAGGGCTGCTGTGCTTATATTTATTTATTTTTATAATATATTTCGATAATTTTAAAAATAAAGTTAATAGTTGTAAATGCTACTCAAGAGCCTATTTTAAATTACTAGATTTTAAGTATCGATTGGTAAAACACAATTCTTTTAGTAATCAATCGGCGGAGCATTTCGAATCAAAGAATTCAAGTTTAAGCACAGACCCCGTTTTACATTTCAAGAATATATCTTATTGCCAATCACAATTGTGTAGATCCAGATTGAAAAAATCACGCCTCGCTTAAATGAATTAATGAAATATTTCTCTATTTTTTATCTGTGTACCTTAGAGAAAATAAACTAATCATAGTAATAAAACGTATAATTTTGTAAATCAGATCAATCTGCAAAATATACTGCAGTTCATGGTACAACTAATTATTCACACATTGTGCCATTATACAACCTTCGGCGACAAAGCTCCATGTCTATAATTAATAATTATATTAATTAGAGTCGAGTTGATATAAAAGGGGCTTCCCGATTCGATGGTATTTATTTAATCAACAAACCAAGGATGACTCTCGGAGTTTTTTTGCTCATCGCTTTGCACCTGATCAACCCTTCCATGGGTATTCACTATGAATTCCTCCTAGAGGACGAGCGCGTCTTCAGTGACTGCGCGGACAAGCCACTGGGAACTGGGAACATGGACAGCATGTTCGATTTAAGCAACATGAACTTCGCCATGGATGATAGTGGAATCTCCATTTCCGGCAATCATACCCTCTTATGGGATGTCCAACCATCGGACCGTATCGAGGTGATTTCCCTCAACCATTATACAGAGCTCTAGAGTCTATAATACCAACTTTTAGATGGCTGGCAGCCTGCGGTACTTCGATCGCGGAACCTGGCTGCCCACGACGCTTAATATTTTGAGCAGGGACGTTTGCAAAGTCATGTACGACGACAGACAGATCTGGTACGACCTTTATACTAAACATATAGTAAACAAATTGGATATCGAGGATAGATGTCTCACAGTGAGGGGTGTAAGACTAGTATATCGTAGATATATTTTGTAAAAATTAACTTTTAATGCGTTGCAGACTACCTTTATACTGGAACCATATAAGCTTGATCCACACATCAGCCTCGGCGTGCCATTGAAGCCCGGGCGCTATGCAGTCCACTTAGAGCTTTCAGCGTTCGATAAATCCAACATTAGGCGTCCGATCTCAATCTGTTTAGAAGTGAAAGGCGAATTTTTCAAAGCCTAAGAGAATATTTTTGTACCCATCCAGGGTACTACAATTTTATTTAAAAGTAAGCAATGCAGTAAAGAAGTCTTTTCCGACCCAAGAAATCATATATATTCTTTATCAGCATGACCAGCCGAGTCGATCAAACCATGTCCGAAAATAAAAGAAAATTATAAGAATTTTATTTTTTAAATGTTAAAATGTTAAATGTTAAAATTGTCAAAAATGGAAAGAAAATTTAACTTTTAAATCCTAAATTCAGTATGCAGGTTTCTTAGCGTTTTGAAATGATATTCAAGCATCTACATCTTCTTTATGACATGTTTATTGAATATTGTTGTATATTAGTTTGATTATGTCCCCCTGATCCATAAATATAAAGGTAAGCAAATACCTTTACAAGGTATAAGGGTAAACAAACGTCGGCTTCCTGAACTTAGCTTTCTTTTCTTGTTTTGACTACTACAACTAAGATACTTTTATTTGCAAGTACAAAATACATTGCAACTTATAATCTACTACATTATTAAAGAGAAGAGGAACAATTATTTAATAATATAAAAATATAAAATGAAATTTAATTCTGGCAAGGATTTTTCCAGCCACCGAAGGAGCTCATTTGTGCATCCCGGCCGGCAACTGCTCTCTTTCATTGGTATTCCCGCAAATGGTTCGCGTTCATTTATCAATATTTATAGCATTTAATGTGCAATTTGCATTTCTTAATGAAATTACACAAAAATTATATATAAATCAACATAATTTGAGCAACGTGCATCGCGGCACGCTCAGTTGCCTGCCGCCGGGCGGCGAGTATCGATATCGATATGGGCGTCCGTGTAATTTCCGCTTAATTTGCTGCCATTACCACAAAAATGCATTAAACGCGAATGCAGCTGGCTGGACAGATAGCCTTTAAATGCGCTGCAATTATTTGCATTGCAATTTTAATTGAGTGTTAAAATATTTGCGGCCACCTGGTGCCCAGCCAGGCCGCGGCCGATTCCGAGGCCCCTGAAATATGGCCATATGTAAATTGAATTCTAAACCTTCCCTACACCGTGATCTCTGGCCAAAGTCTCCAAGGAGCCGCATGTCGCAGGGCGCAATAATCCGTTGGCACTGTGATCAGCCGTCATTTGCTCCCATGGTGATGCCTGCGCCGTTTATTCTGTCCATGCAGCCAGTCCAACTGCCTCATCTGTGCGGGTGCATTAATAAATTGCGTTGGGCACATATAGTGCAGCCTGCAACTGAAACTGCAACAGCTTTGGCCTAAGCAGGTGCACCGAGAGAAAAGTCTAGCACTACTGACATAGTTAAAGGAGAGAAATCTATCAAAAATCAAACTTGAAAAGCTGAGGCTTGATTCGATAGGTTTGTTAAATTGAGGACTATACAAGCTTGAAAAAAAACAAGCTATAGGAAGCTTCAGCTTAATAAATTATAATAAAAATATATGAAATAAAGTGTGTACATTTTAAAAATATATAATCAATTGCAAGCATCATTTTAAAATGTGTAATGTAATAAATCAACTTATACTTTTCAAATTACTCAGAAGACCTTAGTTCTTAACGTTCATATTTTTCCATACAACTTTCTAAAGAGCCCTAAATTTCTCCAGTGCACACACAGACACACACGCTTTGGGACAGGCCTGCCGATTTCATTTGATATGCGCCTTTGGGCCATAAAATTTGACACAAACCCAGGACACATACAGCGGGCCCAATGTCGGATTTGCAGAGGGAAGATGAGAGTGTGGGACCGGTCAAAGCGTTGCTCATTTGCAGTCGTTATTAAATTGCGTTTTTCCCAAACATGACTGAAAGGGGATCAGGAGGGGGAAAACTGCACCATCACCAGCATCAGCACCAGCACCAGCTGGAGGATCAGGATCAGCAGGATGGGGCTGGCAAGGCCAGGCCACTGGCATTTTAATGAACTGATGCATTTGGGCAACTGCATTCGGGCTGGCCCCTTTGTGCATTTATTTGTTTGCATTGGCACTGATTGTATTTGCATTTGTGTGTGTGTGTCTGTGTGTGTGAGCTTGTGGGTGTGCCGGCATGTGTGCTTGGGTGGCTGCGGGTGTGTGCTCGTGTGTGTGCCATTGGCAAACGTTCGATTTGGTGTAATGAAATTTTCTAATCAAAGCGTTTTGTTTATTTGCATTCGGTCACTCCCTCGGCCAGCAGCACTGCGCCTGCCGGCCTCCCGGTTTTGTTTGGCTTGTTGACTGCCCGCCGCACAGTGTCCATTGTTTACATTGGGTCAAAGGTTGTCACTTGTGCAAATACTAATTAGTTGTAATTAGGTTTTACATATGCACACCGACCGCAAAACAACCGCCCTGAAAGTGAGGTCTGAGAGTGGCTTAAGGCGCTACAGCTATTATTCAGAAGGGAAACTACTCAGCAGAATAGCGTGCAAAAGGGTTCTTATGTTTAATTTTTATGAAATATATAGAGTATTTCATTTATCTAAATATGAAATATATCCAAAAGCAATGGTCTGATAAATGTAGCCCAGTTGCTGCCTTTAATCACAGTTGCTGAGAATCATTACAATTCATTTATAACTTCCCCAGCTAAGCTCAAATAATATTTTTGTTATATTATTCTCAGAATACTAAAAACTGAGCTAAGGAACCCTTCTTAATTTCCTTAGTACCGCCTTGGTTTTCTCAGCTTTCTAATTTAATCGGCCCGATGGAACACTGCTTGGCTATGCATCGCTTTTCATCCGGCTTGGCCTTAATCGCTTTGATCTCGGCCTGGTGTCCAATTAAACGGCATTTTATGCGGCCAATTTGCATATATTTTGGGCAAGGCTGGAATGGAAACAATAAGCCATAATTTATATATAATTAACTCTATTCCCCGTTTGGCGCCACACAAAGTCTTTGAAAACTCATTTGAATATGAAATTCATATTCAAATTCAAATTTTCGCAGCTCCAGAGGAGCTATTCCATCGCATCCCCTTGGCATCCTGGCAGCGAGTTCAATGAGGTGTTAAACCATAATTTGCACAAACGCTTGGCTGAGCCATTTTCCCAACGCCTCCCAACCTTCCTGCCCTCACCTCGCAGCGTTTTCCCCCCTTACCACACATTTGCATTTTGCGCGCTTTAATTTTTACTTTATTTCTTTTCGCGCGATTTCTTTTTTTTTTTTCCTTTTTTAAATATTTTTGAGCTCCATTGTTCTTTTGCCCCAAAGTGTTTGGCTACAATTACGCAATGAAGTCGAACCGGTGAACAGTGGTAAAAAGTGGCTTGAATAGTACTTATTACAAATATTTGCAACCTTAACGTTAGAGAAAAGCTAAAATTAATGTTTAATTATCAGAAATATATTCACACTTTTAAGTTTATATTTAAGGCTTCCATATGGTTTATTTTCACCGATAAAATTTCAAAATTTAAGGTTGCTATATATCCACTGTAAGTGCGTGGAGCCTGGCCGGATGATGCATGCCCCGCCATCACAGTTAATCGCCATGAAATTTGTGGCCCATAAAATGGACACTGGCCACGCGTAATAGCCAAATTTTATTAGCTTCAATTTAACAATTTGTGGCTAAGGCCACTCTCCTCGGGCTTTATTAATATTTAAACAAGGCAAACATTAGACTTATGACCTAAAGGACTCCATTTCACCTGGCGCCGCTGCTGTTGCCAATGAGGATTCCGCTCCGAACAAAAGAGCCGCACCATTTTAATTTTTCACTTGGCTGAGTGCAGAATTAAGACATTAAGCGAATGCGTCGCCCGTCGCCCGTCGCCCGTCGCCTGTGGTCCCTGCTCCCCGTCCCGTTCCCCATAATGAAGTTGGCGCTGACACAGCTGTGCCAAATCCTCCATCCATTCCCATTTCCATCCAGGCATCCAGTGTGTCTGCCCCAAAGAAGACTTTCCCCCGAACAACTGATTTTAATAACAGTCATCCGCTGCCGCTGTGCATAACGATGCGTAACCGTCGAGAATGGCAGGAGGAAGGCAGGGTCCGGGCCACGTTATGACTTTGATTCATCAGGAGGGAAAGTGGCTGGGAGACTGCGACAGCCGCTGACCTGCACTGCCAATTAAATGTAAGAAAGTGGGTCTAAAAAACGCCATTAAAAAAGAAAAATAAATAAAGATACAATTATTAAACAGTATCTCAGGCAGCTTGATATTAACACAAAATACATGATTTTGTACATAGAAAAAATATAGTTTAGATACTTAAATGATATTTAGAATCCACCTTAGTTTCTCTCAGTGCTCCTTCCTTAGTGGCATTTGCATACAAATGGGCGTTGGACTTTGACGCATAAGTTCGGTGGCAATTTGCTTATAAAACGTATTCTAATTGCCAACGATTCCGCGGCAGGTGGAGCTGCCTTGCCCCGCCCCGCCTTGCTACGCTCCACTCACTTAAAGCAGACATGGGTTAAGCTCTCAGCGCTCAGACTTAACCCATGAAATTCACCAAGAACCACACTCAACAGCGGCGGATTCTGCGGAAAGTTCGCCGCCACCCTTGTCAGCGTCAGTAATAAAACTTTATTGAATTGTATTGATTTTAAAATTATTACCATTGAGGCGGAAGTAATGCAATGTTGCCGTGCATATATATGAGTGTGTGGGGGTGTAGCAGGGCGTAGTGTGTGTGTGGGGGCGCTCAAGTGTGTTCTAGCAACGGCTGTTGGAATTTAACAAACAACAACATTTTCATTATTGTGTGCAGCTCAGTGCAAAAAAGGGGAAAAAGAGGAAATAAAGTGAACCCAAACAAAGGACTCGGCGAAAGGGGATTTGGCAAAGGGGTGCCGGGGATTCACCCCCCGAGAAGCACCCCTTTGTCGCCGTCTCAAGTGCTTAACTTTCCATTTCGCTGTGTGCGCTGCAAAGTAGGCAACGTTTTCTTGGAACGCAACACGCACACATGCTCGAAGCCGGCTTTCCCTTTGGTTTTAATGAAAATCTAAACGTTTATTGTAATTTTCCCTCTGTGGATTTCTCTACCAGATATACATATATATTTTTTTGTTTTATATATCCAGCAGCGAGCGCTGTTGTTGTGTATTATTTGAGTTCGGTTTGGCACGTGCACAAATGCAGCTAATCGAGTGTGAAAATTGCTATGGGTTTGCCCCAGGAATTTTCCTCTTTAAAGTCTGGAAAAAACGATTTAATATGGTACGGACTCTGTATGTTTTAAAAGCCATACGAGATTATTGGTTAAGTATTTGAAATTTTGAAGTTTTTGAAAAATTCTTTACCAAATTAGAAATATATATTATTGGGAATATTTTGCTATCATTTCATTTAGGGGCAAAATATGCTGTCTATATATTTTTTTTATTACATTTCTAAGATCCCAAATATCCGACTAAAATATTGTAATAATTTATTTATCACAAAAAATCGAGTCGACTATCCAGATTTAATTCATCAACATTCCATAAAAAAAAAAACCTAAAAAAGCTTGGAACATTTTTTCGGGGACTTCGTTTCTTTCCCCCGCATATCCTTGGTATATGCAAATTCTAACGTGGAACTAGTTTCATTTGGCAGCCGCAAGAGCAGCTCTCGGTTTCAAAGCCTGCCGATTCATTTCCATTCATGTAATGCAATTCAATTGTGCCAGTTGCTGTCCCAGGATCCCGCTTAGACGTCGCTCTACCGCTTATGCATATGCACAGGACCTGGTCGAGGTACCAGGCCGCGTTCATTTAGCACCCTCGCAGAGGGTTTGCTAGTTTAGAAGTTGAAAAAGTAGCATTGCCTGGAAAATCCTTTCAAGGCATTTGATAAAGAAGATATTTTCAAAGGATAATATTTATTATATTTTTTCCACTGCTGACACATTAGGTTATTTCCAATTAAATTTCCTATTCTTTTGCAGGGTATAACAACATGTGCTCTACCAAGTTGGCATCCATTTTTACTCACCTGTATTCCCGTTCCAGCCCCAGAGGTCAGCATATGCGGTGGACTGCTGCTTCTGCTGCTGCTGTTGCTTGCGGCCAAAACTCAGTTCCTAACTGGGAGCTAAGCCACAGCTCCAGATAGTTGCATCCCCTGAATGCATGCACCCTCCAGCCTTTCCTCCAGCTTATCCCCTAGATTTTCCCCTAGATTTGCCTGCCACTTTGGCCCGGCAGCTTTTCTCCCTTTTGTCCTTGTCGTGTAAGGACAGCACTTGCGGTCGAGTTGATCTGACCGCTTGTCCGGGCAAGCCATAATTATGCAATTTCTTGTCAACATGCTCTGGACGGGAAATGCACAAAGTCCAGCATGGTGTGTGCCGGTGTGCATTGGTGTGTGTGTGTGGCCAAAACAAAGACTTGAATGTTTTAGCTTCTTGAAATTGCCAGACATTTAAAGGCAATTATGCAGAGTGAGTGCTGGAATGGTCCTCTGTCTCACAACTTTTTGCGGTGTTGTCGAATGGACACAGAGGCATAAGCAAAGACATAAATTATTCATGGCTGCATTTCGGGTCTCCAATCAGAAGCCTAATTTGCCATGCTTAGCCAGAAACGAAATGCTCCGATGAATCCTACGCACACTTCAGGATAACACTGCAGAAAAAGTGAAATCTCAGGAGGTCTCTTAGTTTATTTTTTCTTATTATGCGAAGCCTTCATCAAACTATTTTTATACCACGATTTTACATTTGATAGTTATCAATTCTTATATTTATTTTGCACATAGATTTTTTGAACTAACTACAGTAATTTCACACACAAGAATTAATGTTAAATCTCAGACTTTTAATTCGTTTCCTCATTGCTTGGTGTGTAATCTTGATTTCAAAAGGATTTATTACAGTGAAGCACCAAGCTTGCATGTATTTATAGTCCTCCGATTGAGTTTGTGTAGAGTAAACATTGTAGGAAATTTCCTCTTTTTATGCTCACGATGCCTAATCACATACACACAAGCACAGCCATTAGGAGGCAAGCTAAGCCACTGTGCGGGCGGAGTTGCCGTCGAGTGTATTGGATGTGGGAGTGTGGCAAGTGTCTTATCTACTTCCTGCTGATATGTTTATGATGCCAATGCCACTGATTATCAACTGCACAAGCCAGATGAAGATTCAGACCGGGAAGAAGCTGTAAAAGGAGCTCCACCAGCAGCAGCCAAGGAAACGAAAAGTTATTGCAATGCGTTCGTTGCCTCGGCGGAAAGTTGTCATGACAACGTCGTACTTCCAAGCTGGGGTAATGCCATTGGCCGCAGATTATGATTGAGTTTGTTGCACACACAGACACTTGAAAGAAATGTTGAGAATTTGAGAAAAATATTCTACAGTTCAAACTATGTGTATAACATCATAACCCATTCCCAAATGTTACCTAAAGAATAATCTTGAGAATTAAAGTTCGCATTATAGACAAATTTAGGGAATAATTGAAAAACTTATTAAACAAATTTTTAGCTTTTTGCAGACTATGCATCCAACCTCCACAAATTACGATTCAATCCGTTTTTATCCAATATTTCTCCAAGTGCCTTGGAGACTCCATCGCAGAATAGCGTCATTTGTTTCCCTGCAATGTCGTGGCAGAGAGACATGCAAAGTTATGGCGGAGAGGAAGGCTCCTCTGTTGTCGTCAAGCCATAACGCGCATCATTATTAGGCGAAAATTATTATGGCACCCGCTGGATATCAAACACTGTCCCCAGCTACCCATTCCCATCACCATCGCCATCAGCATCCCATGCCCCTGGCCTTGTCACTCCTCAAGTTTGATGGCATAACGACTTTTGCCGAAAGGGAGTTGGGGCTGGGTGTGATGGGGAGCAAATGCAAATCTCATCAGTTGGATTTATGACACGCATAATTTTTATTGTGTTTGAACTGCCAGGGCGTTGAACACATCAGAAATCGGCACATGCCCCGGCATTTTTGGCCGTGTTAATTCGGGGGCCCAAGATTTTGTAATTTTATGTTCTCAAGCAAACATTGCAAATTCTGCATTTGCTCAGAGCCGTTCGGCGGCTGCTTAATGGCACCATAAACAGAGATGCCTAAGGGCGGTCGTTGGTTAAATAGGAGCGCGAATGGGTGGCAATGGGAGGAGATACGAGGGTGTGTGGGAAACAGTAGCCTTGAGCAGGCTGCTAGTGTAATTAACAGGCTTCTGACACGACGTGTTCTAATGCGAATCCAAGTGCATGTATTTATGCCAGTGCCTCGGGCCTTCACCTGCGCCTGTTCCTGTTTCTGCCTCTGCTGCTGATCCTGCCCCTGTCCCTGCCCCGGCTACGGCTGCTGCATTTGTAATTAAGCCGCTTATTGGTACAGTGAGAATAATATAAATAAATGTGACTATTAATATTATATATCTAATGTAATTATTCATAAAAAAAATTCTTTTGAAAAAAGATTATCAAAATTTATCATATATGTAAAAACTACAAATATAACTCATATTATTTTCCAGCTATATCCTCATGTCTCAGTGCCTTATCCAGATGAACACCTCGTACACAGAGACAATGGCCGCCGCGGGCTACGCAAAGGACATGGGATTGAGTGCGTTTCATGGGCTCGCAGAAAGGGGCACCATCGTAGGTGTTGGGGCATGGTAATTATATTCGATAAAAGAGCAACGGACACTTCCGGCCGGGGCCACTCGAGGAGGTGACAGCTCCGGATGCAGTGACGCAGCAGCTGATCGAACCGAGAGCCGTTCCCATGGCCGGCTAATAAGTTAACAGCGGCAAAATAGCCTGTTTCCTGCATGAATTGCCAATTATAGTTGTACCAGTTGTATCCACACACCCGCCTCCATCAAAGTTACCCTCCGGCCACCAACCAGGGTATTCGATGGAAAAAAAAGTGCACTGTCAGCCGGTCTGGGTTTTCTGGTTCGCGTGCCGCCGTGATTGATGATCAGCGGCAGGATGTGGTGTGGGTGCCAGGACATAGTGCCAGCATGTTGTCGAACTCAAGTGTGTGTGCGTGTGTGCGGGTTCTGTGAGCCATCTAATAGAACAAGTGGCAATTGCCATATCAATGATGTTGCCATGCAAAACCAATTTTGGGACAGGCGGGCCTAACGAAATTAAGCTCTAAATTATTTAACAATGAAGCCAATGATTTCAATTAAGTTTAGCGATAATTGGTTTGGAAATGGAACCAATTTTCCTTCATTTTGAAAAATTAAACAGATTACACTCTAACTGTAAGAGAATTATTTAAACCCCAGTTCTAATACGTTTCCTTAAATTTGTTTCACAAAACGCAATCAGTTTGATAAATGCAAAAACAGCTTACAAAAAAAGCAAAGCTCATGTGCACATTTGACCTCAATTACCTAAGTAATTACTTTCGAGAGCCTCATTAGGATAAAATACACCTAAAACCGAAAAGCAGGGAGGCATTAAAACTGTTGCAACACTTTGCCAAGAAGTAAAACCAAATTATACAAGAATGGGAGCTAACTTCGAAACGTCGAGCCTTATATACCCTTTATAGAATAAGAATAAATAGGAGTTATAAGTCAACACAGTATATTTTCAAGTCAATCAAGTACTTCTTGATATTACTATTGTCAAAAAAACTAACGAAGGAAATACAAATCATAGCAGAATAGAAAATATTTAGTTCAGTTTACAATTTTTCTAACTTCATACCGCAAGAAAAAAATGGAAAATCGTTTTTATTTGGTGTTCGAGCTGCTCTATGGAGCCGCTTTGCTGACGGCAATAGCCAGCTCCCCGGACATCCTGATGAAACTCCGCCTGAACGATCTAAGTAGTATGACTGTCTCATTCAGTTACCCCAGAATATGGATTACAATGATCTTGGCCCTGCTGCTTACCGCCCTAGCCATGTTGCCCACGTTGGTTAGGCTGCCAAACTGCCTATCCAGGCGCCGTTTCTTTAACTTCCTGCCCGTGGCTCCCTGGATACTGATTTGCTGCCTCAAGTTCCTTATGCATGCAAGCATGCATGTGTTTGCGATTCGCCATGTGGCCCAATACAACGACTCAACGGGCTTGATCATGGCCCTGGCCATTTACTGCATATTCTTCGGAATGGCCACTGAGATGATGTTGCACTGGATTGCCATTGCCCACTTGTGCCAAGCTGGGTACCTTCTGGACATACGTCATAACTAAAGTAAAGTAAGTGAAGATCACAGATCAAGAATTAAAGATGTGCATGTCATAAATATATCATTTGTCCAGAAAGATCTGTCTCATGGGGCATTTCTGAACAATTATTTGGGAAAAAGCTGGCTTGGCATCTTGATTCCGGTCGAAGGATACAAATAGAGAAGCTAAATTATATAATTTATATATATTTACGATCACCAATAAATTGGAACTGCCAGAGTTATTTCGTTACTTGGTAAATTATATGTGTATTTTAAATTATATAAAGGTAGCACTCCTCTGCATTGCAAACTTCTGGTCAAAATCATAATACCCCACAAGGGAATACAAATGCGTGGCCATGGAAATAAATTGCCCAATGCCGCACTCACCTAGTTGCTCCACTGAAAAACTGAAAAGTGTTTTAACCATGCAACTAAGCCTGTAAATTCCAATCGAATTGAATTAGTTACAGCTAAAAGCCCCGGCACGCAGCACGCACAATTGTTGCCACAACGCGGCAACAACACCCCCGGAAAAGCGGGAAAAGCAGCAACCAAAACAGCGACAGGCCGCAGGCAAAGCCAGTAAAATCCATTAACAGCCTCCAAACTGGCCGCAGTGTTAATGATTACCGCTTATCTGTTTCTGTTCCCTGCTTCCCTCGCCGATTTTCGAGGGGTCTGCTACACGCGGGTGTTATTTATTAATTACAAGGTTTTAAATTAATTACGCAGCTTAAAATATTAACACGACGCCCAGGCCAGCATCTGGGGCAGGTTAAGTTCAGCACTGAGCGGATAAGGCAATGGGTTCGTTAATTGTTAATTCAAGGCATGTAGAGTGTTGACTGCTGATTGCATTTAATTTGAGACTGAATATAATTTCAAAAAATAAAAAAGAACACTTGAAATCAAATTTTAAAGTTGTCAAAAGTAGAAAAATGCTTATTTCTTCGTATTGAAATTTATTGAATGTTCCTTTTAAGTTCTTTTTAAACATGAGAAGAGAGAGGGTTCGTATTCTATTTTATGAATCCAAGTTAAGCTTTAATTTTATAAGTAAATTGTTTAATTAACCCACATTTTGATCTCTGTGTAAATTTGAAGCAAAGAAAACCCCTGGCAGATTGATTTGGCAGCACGAGAACTGCGGACTGAATACCAAACGAATTGCGCTTCCAGAGCTTGTGGGTAACCATTAATCAGCAGGGCAAAAGAGGACCGAGAAAAACCTTCGGAAAAGTCGAGTCTCGAGTCTCGGAGTCCCCTATCCCCTTCTCATCCTTCTGCTGTTGCTGTTTTCACACATCAACTGGCAGAAGTAAACTTTTAAAACTGTCAAATTGCTGTGTGATTTGCTGGCAAATAATAAACATGTTTAGCGAATAAATTCATCAAAACTAGCTACCGAAAAGAGCGAGTGGGGAAAACCGAGCGACAGGACTAACGAGGAGCCAACACACACAGACCCACACACACACTTGCACAGGCGAAATGCAAACAAATGGAAAACGTCGACAACACACGCAGGTGGCGCACGCAAGTCCCAGGGGGTGGCTTGGGGGCTGAGTCCTGGAGTGCTGCTAGGGTGGCTCCACAACAAACAGAACTAACGAAGAGTTGACTTCAATCGCTGCTGCTGTCACCTAATATGCAGCGATTTCCGCTTTTGTCTTTTTTTTATGAAGAAATATTGCTTGCACAGCGAAAAATCATAACATAACTAAAAGCTCATGCCTGGAACTTTGTTGTTAAAATTAGGTCTTATAAAAAATGTGTTCTAATTTTTTCTATCATGTTGGTGTGTTTTGTAGTGCAGATGCAATGATTAGTTGCTCTTGTTAGCCCTTTTGCAGCTACTTTGTCCGTCTGGTAACTTTGCCTAAGTTTTCTTCTTGATTTTCGTATTTTTTCAGGGACTTCCCCTGCCTGCGCACTTGGTGGCCTACAGATTGAGCGCTTAATTTGTTAAGCTCGAAAAGTAGAAACTCAAACAAATCAGAATATCTGACCAGGAGTCAAGGCGTGTTTGCCTTGCTACCTATGTACGTTTCGGGTTTTTTTTTTTTTCTTTTTTTGGGAGATTTTGTGGGTGCCCCGTGCCCCGAAGTCTCTCTGTCTGGATGGCCGATGGATGGTCTATCGGTGAGGAGGCGCAGCTTCAATCAAACCCACATACCATGCACATACGAGTACACCCACTTGGCAGAGAGATGGAATTTGTGTGGCTGACATCGGGGCACGTTGTTTGTTCGTTACGTTTTTACCCATTTTGAATCCTTTTTTGAACCCCGAAAACCCGAACGCTCGCCCTTCACCTGCCGCCCCTGACCCGTTGGCCTTTTCTGCTCGTTCTCGTTGCTCTATTTTTGGCTTTTGATGTGCAGGAAGCTCATCATCAAAGGATCCCCAGGCGGACGCTGTGATAATTGTGCTTGTATGGGTGTGTTTGTATTTTCCTGCCAGTTTTCCTCTCTACTTTTTTTATCCATTTATGCTACCTGCATGTCGCATTTTCTTGGACTCCCTCGCCCGATTTTCCTGATATTCCGTACTCTCCTCTTTTTTTTATTTTGTGCTGTTTGCACTTGACTTTTTGCCGGTTTCTTTTGCCTTTTGGCCGTGAGTATATGTGTGATTCTTGCCATTTTTTATTTCGCTTGTTGTTAGTCTTGGTGTTCTGTTTACAACTGGCAAATATTGACCCGCATTGATTGTCGTTTTTCCGCTTGTAAATTACTGAACTGAAACGGGTATGGGGGTGATGATAAGTTGAGGATCAAGGGGAGAGTTCCGCAGGGCAAAAGACTTTTACTTTCTTTGAGAGAAACTTGCGAAGAGGAAAGCTAATTGGTAAAAAGATGATAATGAGGCAATAGTGAGGGTAATTCATCATGGATATTGTAAATACAATAAAAAAATCCTTAAGCCAGAAGTCTCTTCCTTAAAGATTTAGAATTAAACTCAAAACAAGAGCTTTATTCAATTATTTTGTTGAGTGGAAACTAAGCCTCATAATAGTTGAAGGAGCAAAAGTTTAGGCCTTTCACAGCCGACATTTACTTTCCTTGTAAAAGTAATTGGCCGATGGAGCAAGTTCGTCGGCCCATTAAGGCCATTTAACAGTTACAGTTATGACTGGCACTGCCACAATATTGAGCAATTTTATGTATATTTCGCACAATGCTTCTTTATTTCGTTTTTGGCGTCATCGTTAAAATGGGTTTTATTATTTCCGTTTGGCAGCGTTATTAATGTTGTTGTTCTGCTTTTGACTTTACTTCCGGTCCCGCACACCCACATGCACAAGTGTATGTATATGCTTGCCAACAATTTATATTTTTCAATTAAGCAGCAAAAATTTTACGCTTTGTTTCGTACAACTGTAATAAATTTCAACTACCCTTATGGGCCCCCCTTTTGGCCCATGTTTCACTTCATTTGGCCGCATATGTACTGGCATTTCGATTCAGTTTTCCGTTGCCACTCGTCGTCGTTTTTGTTGCCACCGAATTTCGCGTTCGCGTTATGGTTTCATTCCGGAGCGAGCGTGTAATTGATAGCCGCCCTTGGCTTAATTAATAATTTCGTAAATTCGAACATGGCTTGGCGATGGCGATGAAGTTGCACTATTAGCAAATGATTTGGCAAGAGAGTTGAAAGGGGATTCGGTTACTATATTTCATACATATATTCGTACGAGAATTGCAAAACAATTGCAAGCCAAATGTTTCGATTTTAACCTAGTGAACCTAGGTTTGCTAGAATTCCATTAAAATAAAATAAAATGTTTAAATATTTGTTACAAATTCTCGAACAGATTAAGTTAATTTTCAGAAAATTTCGATTTCTAGAAGAGTAAATTGTGGGTTTCACTTTAACAGGTTAAGTGTTTTTTTCTACTAAATAAAAGCTAAACTGAGAAAAGAAGAAAAGTATAACATCTGTTTTTATACTAGAGTCGTAGAGAAACCCAATTGGCTTTAACCACAAGTTTAACTCGTACTTTTCTGGCCGAAATCGAGAATAGAGCGAAAGAATTCAGAATTAAATACCAGATGACTCGGTTAATTAAAGCGTTATATTCAAATTTTATAAGCCCTAATGTCATTTCCTTACATTTATAAAATTATAACAGCTCCTTCGCCATAATCCAGCCACCTGCTTTAGTAATTTAAACCAGGAGAAGAAATCCCAAACAGATATCCTTAGTACCTCCTGGGGGACTCGTGTGAATCACCCTTGGCAAAATGACACAGCAACATCTCGTATGCATATACACATTCTGGTGCGATGCATACACAAACATCCCAAAAGCACCGCCTTAACCCACCAATCCCACCCACCGCCCGCTGCCATTAAACAGCTCTTGTTGGCTGTAAAGTGCTCGTTTAGCAGTTGTTGCTTTTGTTGTACAATCATCAAACGGTTTAGCTGTAAAACTAATTGCATTACATCAATTTTTCTGTTAAAAGTCAATAACCAATCAAACCCCGCACCGCACCGCCGCGTCGGCACACAGATGGCAGGACGTTCGGATGGAGTTCCGGAATGGAGCGCGGGTCAAAGTTTGAAAGCGTGCAGTTAAATGCACACAGACACGCACCCACATCTGGCCAAATACATATATATCGACGGTATATATATATATAGGAGAGGGGAAGTCAGCCAACCAGTCGTCGGTGGTCACTTTAATGGCAGGCGGACAGGGCGGCGGATCCCCTTTGGAGAGACGGATGTAGCGACGAAATAATGACAGGAGTAATCACATTAGCCCCCAACAAATACTCGTACTTTCGCTGGCCGACCAGGGTTGCCATCGCCCCCGTATAATTGTTTCAAATGGACGACGGTGGTGGTTCGCAGGCAATCAAGAATGAGATTGCCATTTGCAGATTATCGAATTTCGTTTGGGGTTTCTCTTCGTTCAGGGCCGATGCCGAAATGGAAAAAGAGCTAAGAGGATCTTCCAGCGAGATGACAGCCCTGTCAGTGCTTGCAGTAGGTGCACCGTGAGAAAATGGTGACTAGTACGGGGGTTTAGAAAGTCAAGTTGGAAATAGGCTTAAAAGTTATTTGGAAGTTTCAAAATAAAACCGAGTTAGCTTTATAAAAATATTTATACTTTATGCTCAGGTTTTCTGTTATAGTTTTATGAACTAAATATCACCTAAACTTAATTTAATTTTCAAATTTTTGGCACAGTGCAGCTTCACACACAAAGGCAATCGCGCTTTCTCCCAAAATGCATTCACGATGACGTGTCCATGCAGCGCCAGCCCCCCTTCAACATGACCCCCTGGCGACCTTCGACGCCCGCGTACACAAACAAACCCTGTCAGGGAAGGATGGTCATAAAAAAAAGGGGGGCGGGAGATGAGGCGCCAAATGCTGACGGCGCACACACAGTTGACCAGTTGACCAGCCCTAGACGAACGTTAAATCGTTAATTGATTACGGGACAACATTGATTGTTGTTGTTGATTTTTATTCCAGGGTTTTGTTTTTTCCCCCTCCCGGTTTTTTCAGCGGACGTGGCAGCAGTGGGGCAGCTCTGTGTATTTGGCCGAAGGATTACGCAGTGGCTCTTCCCCGGCCCTCTAATGAGAAGCTGTTCGAGTACAAGAACTGGCCATGTCCTGCAGCATTTTAAAACTAATTGTTAAGCAAGCAGGCATGCCAGTCGAACGAACATCCATGTCACGTACGCACAAACCGCAAATACAGACAATCTGGTCGAAATATAACCGGCAGGCAGGCAGGCAGGCAGGCAGACAGGCAACCGGGCAGCCAGTGAGAAGGACGGCCAAAGGCTGCTTTGAAATAGAGAGCGGCTCCTGTAACTGATATTGCAGTTAAAGCGGTAACGAGTCAGCCGCCCAAGGAGCAAAAAACAAATCGACCCATCAGGATAACGCCCCAACCCCTGCTGCTGCTGCTGCTACTGCTGCCACTCAAAATTCTGGCCACCCGAAAAAAAGGCCAAAGGGCTGTTGGCCAAGCATGAAAATAAAATACGAATAAGGTACCAAAACGAGTACGAGTACATGGCCAACTCCTGACGAGCATTTTAAGCAGCAATTATTTACTTTTGCTTGATGCCGAATGACAGAGCCAGCACCAACAGCAGCAGCGGCAACATGGAGTCGGAATAACAAAAGGCTTCGCAGCATAAAATTCAATTTAACTATTTTGCAAAATTCATTACAGAAATTCGTAGCATAAATTCCGGCTGTATGAATGCACTCCGCAGGCAAAAGACGTTGGGTAGGAAATCCGAGGGACCCAAAAAGCCAAGAGCCAGAAACAGAAATGGAGCAACATTGTCTAGGTTACTAATTGATGAACTAGAGTGTACGGTATAACACGTGTAGAGCAAGTTTCCCAACAAATGCCAGTGGAGTAACTAAGCCAGTAAGTGCACTGAAAGAACAGATCTAGAGTGAGAAGTTTTGAAATCTTTTTAAAATCGTGTTTAAATCTAGGCTGAATTGCTGAAAAGTAAGGTTACACTTTGCATACTTGAGGGATTTGAAATGCAGATATAAAGATGTAGGCATTATAAAGGCGAATATTTTAGGTACAGCTGACATGGGTTTGGTTTCATCCAAATTTTAATCCGCAGAAGACTGCGGTCTTTTTTGAGTGTAGCGGTCGCCACGTAGCGCTTGTTATTTTAATTTCCGCCTAAAAGTATGCAACAAATTGAAAGGATTACACAAAAGTTTATGCAATGCAGCAGGAGCAACGCAGCAGCAACAGCAACAGCAACAGCCAACTTAAAACGGCAAGACAAATGCGACAATTTAAGCGCGTTTTGGCCCGCTGGCACGCCAGCAACATGGCATAAAATTAATGTCAAGCAAAATGGGGAAACAGCAAAAGCAGCAGGAGCAGCAGAGCCAGCAGGATGCGGAGCAGGAGGCAGCAAGGATCAGGAGTTGGGGTACGGGAAGGAGGAGCCGCAGGAGGCCAGCTGCCAGCTGAGGCATCGCGTTCGTTCCCATCCGCCGCCCCTGCCACGCTGTCAGCCAAAAACTGCTTCGAAATGATGTGGGACGGGCTGGCTGGATCGGCTTGGCTTTCCAGCTCGCCATGTGGGTTTCAAGTTGCATCAACTTTTGTTGCATATTCAGCAGCAAGTGAAACATCAACAGCAACAGCGACTGCAATTTGCCCCATTCGAAATAAACTTGGCATCGCTTATATGGCCGCATTTTGTGGCAAATAAACTTGCAACTGCCAGCCATAAAAACTATGTCGATGTCGACAAATTATGCAGCAAGCTCGACTGGATAAAATCCCTTATGCTGCCGCCTGACATTTATCACCGACGCATCGAGAGTGACTTTCTAGGCGCCAACTATCATCGGCCTGCCCGAATCAATGAGGCTTCCTGGGCAAATTGCGTCAGCAAGATGCACTTGCAACCTGATTTCGTGCCGCACTAATGATTGCACATTGTGCACCTATGTGCGTGCCGGCAAATGGCAATGGGGATTTTCCTTTCTGCTGATTTTCCACATTGTAGT
This sequence comes from Drosophila seguyi, assembly GCA_008042675.1. Lineage (NCBI taxonomy): Eukaryota > Metazoa > Arthropoda > Insecta > Diptera > Drosophilidae > Drosophila > Drosophila seguyi. The sequence goes on along the minus strand of VNJU01009753.1, from coordinate 131,419 downwards.
GACATAATATCGTGCGACAAGCGCCCCAAGTCACAGCCATTGCAGGACTTTACTTTAGTTTTTGTATGCCTTAAAACCCGTTAGTAATTAATATTTTATTGAACACAGTTTTTATTTGATATTTCCAATTTTCCTAGAATTCTTAAAACTAAGATTAAGCAAGATTTATTATATATTTCTAAGAACTTCGTTTAAAGACCTAACTGGGTGTATAATTATGACCCAATAAACATATTTGGAGATTTTACTTGAACTCTTTAAATTTATGGACACTTCTTTTGCGACGGCTCCCTTATTGCTGATCGTAAGCAAAGGACTTCTTATTATAACTTTAATATAATATTATTTGTTAATTATATTTAACAAACCCTTACAGGCTTCGTTCTCACTGCTAAACATTGTGTGCCTGAAGAATATGCATCCGGCGACTTGTGAGTGGATATATTTTACCCCCAAAGTAATTGCTAAAGCTCCGTATAATATTTTAACACCAGCATTGTGCGACTGGGGGAATACGATACATTGACTACAGATGATGGCCCCCATGAAGATTTCAAAATGGCTGGAGCCTTTGTTCAATAGTACGCCGACATTGCCATCCTCAAGCTGCAACGATCAGTGCAATATAAAAGTAACTAGGAGTCTGTCATTTTAATAATAGAACCGACTACACTTTACTCTTTTTACACAGACCACATCAAGCCAATCTGTATTATCCTGGACACATTAATCATGGGTAAAATCAACGCTATTTCGAATCTAACCATAACGGGCTGGGGTATAACCGATCGGTTAACTTGGCGTACCGCAACTAAGCTTCAACAGGCGACAATCCAGCGGATGCATCCATTCTACTGCAACTACCCAAATTACCAGTTTTGTGGCAGAAACCCCACACAGTTCATTTGCTTCGGGGACTCGGGCAGTCCCTTGGGAGCTGATATTAAGTACAACGGCGTCACTGTATACGCTCAGTTCGGAGTAGCCAGCTCGGTCGAGAGAATGGAATGCGACACCTACGGCAACTACGTTGATGTTATGCTGTTCACGTCCTGGATCCGTAACACAGTCCGATTGTCGGATATATACTAAAACTTATGTAAAAATGTGCAGATAATATACAAAATACATTTGAAATGTTTAATAAAGTTAACGTGAGTCACTTGAAAATTATTGTGGAATTTCGCAGTTAATTATGATGTAGGATTAAAGCCATTGAAAACTGAGAGCTGTCAAACTTCTGAGTAATTTTCTACATTGACTCTTAACCTGCTGCTTGTTATCAGTTCAGTTCTGAATATAAGAGCGACCCAAAATAAATATGGAATTCATTTAAATTCTTTTGTGAATCTGTATGGTTCTACCACATCGCCAGAGAAGATGTCCCCGTATCCACTGCTGACAATATGGACAATCTGGATCCTCGGGAGAGGGGTATTGGCCCAGCTTCTGGATGAGGGATGCCGACCAAGACAAAAACCAATGATTCGGAATGGTACAAAATCTGAACGGTCTCCATTTATGGCTTTTATAACGCTCAATGGAGAGCACCACTGCGGTGGCTCCCTTATATCAAATCGTAAGTATTCCAACTTTACTCAAAGGTGTTTCATATAATTTATACATTTCTCAGGCTTTGTTCTCACCGCTAGGCATTGTTTTATCCACGCTGGAAACTAGTAAGTAATGATGTCTTAAAATATTAATAGTAATGATGCTAAACGTTTCATTTAATTTTTGCAGCTTAGTAAAGTTGGGAGTATACGATACGCGCGACCCAAATGAGGAGCAAATATTTGGAATAGAAGATCGTATTCCTCATAATGACTCCTTAATTGACCTAATGCTGCTAAAATTGGACCGAGAAGTTATATACGAGGGTAGGAAGACAAAATATATATATATAAATATAATCAACTTGCCATTCTGCAGATTATATAAGACCGATCTGTATTCTTTTGGGACAACCTGAACAGCAGTTACTCAACCGTAGTAGCGACTTTATAATAACGGGCTGGGGCCAGCTGTCCATCGAAAATTACAAGGAACGACCATGGGTATTACAAAAAGCCGAATTAAAGCGTATCCATTGGGACGATTGTGGCAGACCATACGGATTTATTTGTGCCGAGGCCGCCCATCAGTTTGCTTGTCAAGGTGACTCCGGAGGTCCTTTGGCAGCTTATGTTAAGCATAAACATGAAACTGTCAACGCCCTAGTCGGAGTACTCCACGGAGGTCTGACTGACAGGTGCGACTCCTTTAGCCAGTATGCTGATGTCGTTCAATTTACTGATTGGATCGTTAAGAGCACAACCAATTAAACAAAACCACAACAATAACATCCACGTACAAAAAGTACCAACATCAAAACAGTTAAACTTTAAAAGCTTGCTCATATAAATTCTTGGAACTAGGAGATAAGTATAGTTCTCTGAGGCTCTAGGGTTCATATAGCATATGTATTTACGTTACTGGAAGAGACCTTATTATGCTTATTATCTGTGAGCGTACAACGATGAAGACATCTTAATTCAATTTCACAAAAATTTCCTTATCAAAATAAAAAAACCTTGCTGTCGAACAGAATTGAATGATTCACTTCAGTTTCATATTCCCTTAAGAAGAACAGTTCTGATTTTAGCTTTCAATAAAGATGACTTACGCGCTTTCACTGTTGATCCTAATGGTAATCCTGTACTTTGGAAGACTGGAAGCCGTGGTCTTTTTGGACCCTAAATGCCAGCCGGGGCTTTCGCCGATGATGATCAATGCCAGAAATGCTAACCGAGCTCCATGGATGGCGTACCTAATTCAAAATGGACAATATATTTGCGGTGGCTCTCTTGTGAATTCTCGTGAGTAAAAGATTAATCGTTTCTTAAATAAAAAAATAACCTTTTTACTTATAATTTGTCATTTCTGAGCCCTTCAGACTTCGTTCTAACAGCTGCTCATTGTGCAAAATCTCTACATAACTTGTAAGTGATAAAAACTGAATATATTTTTAGTTCAAGTTCAAGTCAAGTTTATTAATTTCAGTTATGCAAGATTGGGGGAATATGATACTTCGGTTACAACGGACGGCCAGACCTTTGACATAAAGGTTACTAATTTATATCCTGAGCCATGGGGCCAGGACATTGCACTGCTTAAATTGGCCGTAAGAGTGATGTCTTACACAGGTTAGAAACGTTTCCTTTTGGATATATATTTTCTTATTAGAAAAAATTTTTTGATAAACTTATCAAACTTCCTTTTATTGCAGCTACTATCAGACCAATCTGCATTATATTATTCACAAGAGAGGAAATACCAGAATTATATTCGGTGAAGGACTTTACAGTAACCGGCTGGGGTCAGACTTCCCGCGTTGACAGGTCAGCCTCCAGCATCCTTCAAGAAATATCGGTTTCGCGGATAGATCCATCGTTATGTGGGAACCCAGCAGGTCAGATTTGTTGCGAAAATCCCTCGCAGTTTGTCTGCCACGGCGATTCTGGAAGCCCCCTGACCAGTGCCCACAGATATAGCCGTGTCACTTCCACTGTCCAATACGGGATTCTCAGTTCCGGTCACGAGAAGTGCTACGATTATGCCAAATACGTGGATATCGTTCCGTACACTGCTTGGATCGCTAACACTATTATTAACAACTTTTAGGAATATTCAGGATGTTCATTGTAAGATTTACTTACTTTACTTTTTTAAGTTATGAACGAAAAATTGTTGTTTAAATATACATTTCAATTGAATACTTTTGACACTTAGTTAAACATTTTCATTTCGGGCAAATCAAATTAAAATAAACAGCAATTTGGCTTCAATATTATATTCAGCAATTTATATTAAACTTTAGCTTTCGTTGTTTCCGAAGATGCCAGGTTAAGACCTTGCGAAATTCTGACAACCTATAAATAATAGATTTCCTGGAAACTGATAGCGTTGAGTTCAGCTGAATTCTTATTTTAATCTATATAAAAGAGGGCAGTAAGAATTTTATATTTATTTATATTCTATTGTTAAGCTGTTTGTTTTATGATGATGTCCGCATACTCACTGCTGACACTTTCAATAATCCTGATCCTCGGAAGACAGGGATGTGCCGAATTACTGGACGAAGGATGCCGGCCGAGATATATACCCATGATTAGTGGGGGCGGTGAATATAATAATCCCACCCCACATATGGCTTATTTAAGAATCAATGGCGTGATCAATTGTGGGGCCTCTCTCATTTCGAATCGTAAATATTTTAATTTACTTGAACTTGCTTTATTTATAAATTTTACAATTCTCTAGGCTTCGTTCTTACCGTTAAGTATTGTGTAAAGTTCAAGGGCGACTAGTAAGTTATGGCTACCGAGCTTGTAGTGTTTATATTTCTTTTATATTAATCTAAAAGATTTTGCTAAAGGCTTTTATTATCTTTTTCCAGCACAGTGCTATTGGGAAAATATGACAAGTCTACCCCAGAAAAAGAGGAAACAATTCCAGTGGCTTCCATTAATCGTCATCCTAAAAAGAAGATTGACATTGTCTTGGTGGAACTTACGAAAGAAGTGCAGTACAAACGTAGGAAACATTTTATTTTTCGGACTCTAAATTATACGAAAATATGTAATACCCTCTCCCCTCTCCCTTCCGCAGCCACCATCAAATCTATATGTATTATCGTGGATACTACTTTGGAGTCACAACTTAACTCCATTACCGAGTTCACAGTGCTAGGAAGCGTTCAGAATACCCGCCAACAAGCCATTGTTCAGCGGACTAGCCCGTCCTCATGTGGCAAGCGCAGAAAGGGATATATCTGTGTGAAGAACGTCGATCAATTCTCTTGTGCCGGTGACAGGGGAAGTCCCTTGACAGGTTATTTTAAGTACAATGGTGAGACGGTCTTGGCCCAATTAGGAGTACTCGCAGGAGGTCGGAATCCTTTATGCAATACCTACACCAATGTCGTGAATGTTACTCCCTGGATCGTTAACATCGTGAGGAGAAAGAAGAAAGCAAATGGCAGAACATAATTAACCATATTTGTTCGACATTTAATTAAAATGTAAACCCAGAAACTATTAAAAAAATACTGACTTTTCCCCAAGAATAATAAATGTTTACCATAAAGTACACTTAAATATGTCTAAGAAAATGGTAATAGACGAATGAACAGGTGGTACATTCATTAACTTACTTAATTTCGCAGTAAACTTTTATCTGCAATTATAATACCCCCTGTAAAAATATATTAATTTCAATACAAATATACCGAGGTAGGCGTTATCTCTACGTAGACATATACTAAGTAATATATATTTGTGGTGAACCCCGCTGCTGCTTATCAAGACATTACAGACAGGGGCATATTTAATTGTTTCCTTAGAATTTCTTTTGCAAAACGGGCAAACAATTTAAATATATGATTAATGTATTGCAGTTGATCTGTGCATTCCATTGAGATGACATGTCCAAACGCAGTCCAGGCACTTTCGATCCTCCTGTTCCTCGGGATGGGATCCGCCCAGTTGCTGGATGAGAGATGTCAGATGTCGTACAGATCGAGAGTTATAGGTGGTAAGAATTCTGAACGGGCTCCTTGGATGGCTTACTTGCTACGCAATGGTAATTTCGCCTGTGGAGGCTCATTGATTGCATACCGTAAGTAACTAATATCATTATTTGTTTCATATTTTAGTTTATTATTTTTTATTAATACTTTCCCTTAGGTTTTGTATTGACAGCAGCTCATTGTACCCAAGTCAACGACAATTTGTATGGAATGAAATATGAAATACTATTTGAGGCGCTTACTAATTGCTTCTTACGGCTTCAGGTACGTCCGTTTGGGGGAACTGGATTCAGCCACCAACAGGGATGGCCCCACTGAGGAATTTCGGGTAATACAAATATTCATTCACGAAAACTACGTTACTCACATGTCCCATGACATAGCGCTACTCAAACTCAACCGGGCAGTGGTGTACAGAGGTAAATAAAACGAAATCGTCTATCAAACTTAAAAATTTAAATTAATTTCCTTTGCAGCTAATATCAGACCAATATGTATTCTCCTAAACACCAGACTACGGTCAAAGGTCAAATCCATTCAGGACTTCACCCTAACCGGCTGGGGTCAGAGTGCACACTATTACCAAATGCCGACTAGGCTTCAAAGGCTGACGGTGCGCCGGATCAACGAGTACTGGTGCAATGCTCAGACAGAGCGATTTTGTTGTCAAAACCCCTCGCAGTTCGTGTGTTTCGGCGATTCGGGAAGTCCCTTGGGAGCCATGGTCTCCTACAGAAAAAGGAACATCTTTGCCCAGTTCGGAATAGCCAGCTCGGTTACGGGAAATTGCAATGGTTATAGCATATTCACGGATGTCATGCACTATACCCCTTGGCTCGTAGGCGTAATGCGACGTCATTGGTATTAGGTTGCAAGGGAAATAACAAATACAAACTTAGCTCTAGCAATAAATAATTGTAGTTTTAAATCATTTAATAATTAGTAGCTTTAAATTAAACCTGGGGACCCCAACTGATGACCTCAAAGAGTATTTGAAGTAACTCATCCACGCTGATGCTCTTCTGGCTCAGCTTTCTCAACGGTGCCTTCAGGTCTGCCGAGTACTAAGAGGTAAAATTAATTAATGAATTAAAATCACAAAAGAGGTGAAATAAATCCCCGTGATCTTTACCCTCGCTCGCTGCACAAGATCCTTGAACTCCTTGGCTCTGAGAGCCTTATAGAGCTTGGCAAACTCCCCGCCTTGTCGCACTTTCTGGGCCATCAGTGAGTAGATCCTCGTCCGGGGAAGACTTTGTAAGGTGTCGCGCAGAAAGGTTGTGAGATCGCGACGAAGCATCAGCTCTACGGGTACAGTGCGCGACAGTTGGAAGGCCTTCAATCGGTCTATCAATCTGTCCACCAGAGTGGTGACATCATAGCCAGAGCCGTTTTCGGTCAGGTAGTCAATAATGTTAACAAAATCGGGAGCCGCTCGAACTTGCTGCCAGGTGTTTGTGAACTCATCGCTGCGCACAAACTCCACGGCCTGCCGGAACCTGGGATCGAAGATATAGTATCTGGCGGCTATGAAGCCAATGCGTCGTCGGGGAACCAGAGCAGCAAAGTCTTTGAGATCGGATCGTAGGTCTGCAGAAACTGACGACCAACAGCTGATGGCGAAAATCAACAAAAGAAGCGACACGGAGGCGGAGAAGGCCATTATGTGACTATTAAGGCTTTAGGGTCTTGCCCATGCTTATATACCCCGGTGGGCACAATATTTGGCTTTGTTTTGTGGCGATTGGGGGTGTGCCAGGTGCTAATTAAAGACTGTCACCAGTCTCATTAGCTATTTGGACCGAAGAAACTATTGCACTAACGGAAAAGTTCAAATAATAAACTGTTTGTTTATAAATAAATGATATAGTAACCTTTAAACTTCTAAAAAGAAACCTGAAGACTTTAGTTTGATCTCTGGCAATATTTTTTAAATTACGTGTCAGTAGGGTTATATTTTTCTTTCTCTGTAAACTGAAACTCTTACTTTCACCAGCAATTGTTTGCATTGGCACTGGGAATGGCTTTGGAGTCGACTTTCTGTACCCAGTATTCGAAGGCAGCGACTTGGCAGTTGATAAACAAGATGCATAGACAACGGCAAACATTGGTCAAATCTCGATAAATCAAGTAAGACATTCTTTTGTCTGGCCAGCAGCAGCAGCTGACTGTAATTGCTCCCATTTGTGCATTAAAAATAATGATTGATTCAGAGCCTTGCAATGCATTTCCTATCCCAGTCCAGCAACATTGTTCTGTTGTCTGGCGGAGCCGAAAAATTAGAATTCAATTGCGTGATTTATGCAGTCGGCAAATTTACGAGCCATCTGAGAATTCCATGCCCCAGAACACCCACCGCCTCGGACTTCATTTGCCAGACCACAAAGCACACACATTCAAATTTAATTCAAGCTTAATGCCTATTTTATGAATATTTCATAGATATCATATAGATATCAAAGAGTATGAAAATAGTTTATACTCTTTATATTATAATCTTTAATAATTTGTATATTCTACTAATTAATATTATTATTACAAAAATATGTACTAATATTTTTATTTTTGATTACAATAACCATGAAATTGGTTTCCAATTAAAACTTATTCATTATCATTTTCATTTTTGTTGTGCAATTTCTGTAGAATCGAATCGAAAGTGATAAGACTGGAAGAAACGCGTTTCAGTTGTATTTTAGAGCTCCAAGATGCATCGTCTTCTGGGCGTTGTTGTGGTGACTAATCTGATCGTATGTAGCTTATTTTCTATGGGTTTCTCGGCATTATTAGATACAAGATGCGGCATGTCAGTACTGTCAACCCGTATATCAGGTGGTAATAATGCAGAGCTAATGTCTAAGCCATGGATGGTATATTTGCACTCCTCAAACAACGAATTCATTTGCGGCGGCTCGCTTATACACCCGTGTGGGTATTTTTCCATAAATATGTCTACAATAGTATAAATTCAAATCTTCATTCAGGGTTCATCCTGACTGCTGCACATTGCTTCGGGGCCAGGTATAATAACATAAGAATGTAAGTATTAATGTATTAGTATCATTCAATTATTATTTTTGTTTTTTTTTCTACAGATTCGCTCGACTGGGCGAACACAATTCGAAAACCCCCATAGATTGTGATTATAATGGATGTGCGCCATCGCCTAGGGAATATTTGGTCGCAAACAGAATAAGGCATCCTGGCTATAGGAATCCCAGGTACTATGATATTGCTCTAGGCCGACTGAGCCGTCAAGTGATATATACAGGTAAATAGTACCAACTAATAAATCTAAATTAGATCTACTAATATATTTGTTGACTTTACCTTGTTCAGACAGCATTAGGCCCATTTGCGTGGTCTTGAGTCGTGGTTTCGAAAGCTACTTAAACTCTCGTAAATACCTGGTTGTATCCGGTTGGGGCGCTACTCCATTCGCCAGCGAAAGCAGCATTCTCCAGACTGCTGCATTAAGGCAGGTGGATCGATACCGATGCCATTACAACCATGGATACAATGTCGATCGCACCCACATCTGTGCAGGCGATCCATACCATTATGTGGGAAGGGGCGACTCCGGCAGTCCGTTGGGCCTATGGATGAACCATAATGATGACTTGAAATTCGTTCAATTCGGCATTGTCAGCCATCACCGAATGCCCTACAATGGAGTGGCCGTGTTTACAAATATTTTGCCCTACGCGGATTGGATTCGAAGAGTCGTTATTTCGTACAACTAAAATGTATCAATTTTAAAAATCAAAAGAAAAGTTAAACAGAATATAATCAAGAAAAAATTAAGTTGAAGATCCTGTGCAACATATTTAATCGCAATGAAGTACTCAACATTACTAATATAAAATCAATCCTAAGTGATTCAGATAGACTTTTGCTTGTTCTAAAAGCTTGCACAAAATTCTAGGTTTTGCTACACTGATACTAGGGTGTTTAAGCTGCTGATAAGCTCGAATTGTATTCTGTAGAACGACCTTATCACACCGTCAGTTGTGATTGAGAGCTTCGCAATGAAATATATTCCATTTCGATTTTTACTGGCGGCAAGTGAGGTTCTTGGAACACAGCTTCTTGATACAGAATGCATCTTAAGTCAATTCGAGAGAAGAATTGATAAAAGTCGAAAAAACTCTGCTCGACTGGGCGAGCCCGAAGTAAATATATGAAAAGGGTTAAAAAGTTCAATATAAATTGATTCCAGTTTTCAGATATAACAATACTTAAGCTAGAACGAGAAGGGGAAATTTTCCTTAATTATTAACATAAGTCTGGACACTCTATCCTTTTTCAGCAAATTTCTCAAAATTTAAATATTTTTTCCATTTACCAAAGATGGTAATAATTAACGGAATTTCCAAAGAGCTGATAGCATTAGACAATTAAAATAAATAAACAAATATTTAAGCTACATTCAAGACAGCTCACATAAGTTCCTGGAACACCTCTTGGCATATGATAAGTGAGTAACTTTTTTGCAAAGATTTTGATAAGTTCGAAATAAATTCATTCTCACTAGTCAGTTCGATTTGAGTGCTTCGTGATGAAGTATATTTCATGGTGGTTCGTTCTAGGAGCTTTTGTGATTCTTGGAAGTCGACTTAATCTCGGATTTGCCAGCCTAATTGATCGGGAATGCGGCTTAAGTCCGATTCGAAAGCGACTTGCCGGTGGCCAGACTGCAATCGAGCATTCCACACCATGGATGGTGTTTTTACACAATCGTACGAACTTTATTTGTGGCGGTTCACTGATTGCCAAAGGTTTGTTGATCGGGGTTCTTAAATTTAAAAAAAATATTTAAATTATTCTTTAATGTTCTTTACTCAACATTTTAGCTTACGTTCTCACGGCCGCCCACTGCGTTTCGCCAACTCCCAAACTCTTGTGAGTATTTGGTTAATCTTGTATAAAGTGTGATTTAAATTCAAGGTGTAATCTTTTTTACAACAGATTGGCTCGTTTGGGCGAGTATGATTGGGGCCCCCAAAAACCCTGCATACGTCGTTTGGGTTGCACTCCATCTGAGCGGGATTATAATGTTTCCGATATTTATGCGCATCCGGATTTCATACCGAAAGAGCGTGATGATGTAGCCGTACTTAAACTGGAAAAGGAAGTGCGCTATACAGGTAATTTGCAATTTGTTCATAGGGATGCCCAGTCTTTAATTTAATATACTAAGGACTGAACACAATTGCTTACACAAGGCAGGGGAGGAACTGGAAATCTTCAACAATCAAAGTTGTCTGTGATCTTAGTTCTGAAAAGAATGCTGCTTAAATTATTATTCTATAATTTAAATATGACTAAATCATCTTCGTTTAACTTATATACTTATCTTATTATTTTCCCACATATTCCCAAGCTCATGTACGCCCCATATGTGTAGTTGTAAAAGACCGCTTAGAGAACTGGCAGCGGTACGTGGCGACGCTGAGGAACCTATCCATGAGCGGCTGGGGAGCAACGAAGAATAGTTCAATAAGCCATGTGCTTCAGGCGGCAAATCTCACCCAAGTCGACGTCATAACCTGCCGCAATTATTACAACTATCTCGTCGATACGAGGCACATCTGCGCCGGGGATCCTCAGAAATATGCCTGCAACGGGGACTCTGGTGGCCCTCTGGGATTTATGGTGCCGGCCAATGGGACTGACTACTACGTTCAGGTGGGAATCGTCAGCTATGGCTGGCTGCCTTGCCGCGGAGTGTCGGTCTTTGCGAATGTCATGAGCTATTCCAATTGGATTGCCGAGATTGTCAAGAAGGGTACAGCCACTACGACACCTCGCCTGGTCAACAGTACAACAAAATAGGAGGTCAACAGTTCCATTAAAGCGTTCCCCGAAGTTCTCGATGTATGTATTTTTAAATAAAGTCAAACTTCACTAACAAATTGCTCCAAATACCCAGATACATCACTATTCGATTGGTAAGTACTCAAGTAAAGTGCACACTATCTAGCCAGAAATCAATTTCAACTTAGAACTAAGTGTTAGAAAGACCCCAAAATCAGCTAAGGCATCTCTTTTAATTTACGAAACAAAATAATCCTAAAAAGGCCACAAGGAAGGCAATAAATTTGCATCAATGCTGCAACAATTGGCAATACTCTGTGGAAAAAGCAAACAAATAACCGAATAAAGGGCGAGTTGGGGTTCGTCTGTGAAAGGATCTTCCACAAAAGCCAGCCCAAGTTACGTATGTTTTGTGGGACATTCGGTGTGTTCGAGGACAAAAAACGGAAATGGAAATGAACGCGTTACGTGTGGGTTGGGTTACCAGGAGCCAACTAGGCCTCGGTATCGCCACCCGCAATGGCCATCAGATCCAGGAGTTTGGTGAATTGTTGCGGTTGTCAGGGACAGGGTAGGGGCAGGAGAAGGATAGCCCAGGTTACCAGCTACACAGTTACCGTGCGGCTGCCGTGCGTAATAAGCTGCAAAACGCTTTTCGGTTGGCCATTGTCCTCTTTGAAGTTTGTTTATGATTTTCGGATGTTGCACGCACCCCGCAGTGGCGGCAAAAAAGCGTTAACCGCATTAGATTTAGATTTGGCGTATTAGTGAGATTTATGCATTTAGGAAATTAAACATCCTGTCCCTGGTGGACATTTTAAATTTCGCTCTCCCCTGCCTTGCGAAGCAGGCTTAAAGGTGTGCCACCCTCGGGTGTGCCATGAGCCCGAGTGTGTGTATGTGCACTGAGCTCCCTCTGTCATTAATTTGAAATCATGCGTGAAATCGCGTAATGTCGCCAACACGGCCATACCCACAGTCCAGATTCCGGGCTCACCGCCATAGCTACATATAACCATGGCAATGGCCATGTCCACAGCCTCAGCATCCTTCTTGTACACTCATTTGTATACGAAAAAAGTGTATGTTTTGTCCTTTTTTTATGCGCCGCCTACTTGCTCGCCTGCATATATTTACACTGAGCACATATCTTGGACATTTTTTTAACAATCTTCGAAAGAAGCCAAGTAATTTAATACACAAATTCGTTAGGCTGATTAGTTAACCTGATAGACTAGTTTAGGAATACATGACGATTTCAAATTAATGTTTTTTTAGCTTGTAGTATTTGATAAACTATTTGAAAAACTTTGATAAGAATATCCATTCAAAGTTCTTTTATATAAATATACGAGGTTATATTAAGGGCATTTTAGGGAGAACAATTGATTGCCAAAAGTCCTATGTATAAAAATGAAGATTTGCCTTTCAAATCGTAAATAAATAAGTAAAACAGAAATTGAAAAAAAAAATTGTATTTCTTTTATACAAATATTAAAAATAGTTTATATAAAGATATTTTTAAGCAACTTTAATTTTTAAACTTTTGTAGTTTCATAGTTTATTTTTTTAACCTATTTAAAATTACCATAAAAAACATTTTAATTGAAATTAATAATTTTGTCATTACTTTTAATAGATCTCACATTCGGCCACCAATTTCATTGCTACCTGTAAGGATATTCAAATTTGTAGCATTTTTTTAAAGAAACACAAAAAATAGAACCCCTAAAAAAGATTTATCTTGCTTCTATATATTTGGATATTGTTTTTCTGTAGACTTCCAAGTTTTGTTTTTGTGTTCCTGAGAGAGTATTTTAAACCCAAAATATTAATTAGTTGCATAGCAGGATGTTATAGATTAGTTTAACGAGTTCTTTGAATTTCATAAAATATATTTATTCACCGAATTATAAATTTTTTCAGTGCATTTCTCTGTCTGTGACTACGCTCTGGATCTGTGTTTTTTATTTGGGCCCCATCAGCACGTTGGCTGGGCCGCTCGGCTCGGCGGAAATGCGTTCGACCACATCAATCACGCGACATTGACAAATGTGAATATTTTTGTTGAAAATTATATGCGGTGGGTGGTGGGGTTGGTGGCTGCTGGGTGGCAAGGGCTGGCAGAGTGGGCTGAAATAAGGGCTACTGCGCCACCGAAGCAGGCCAAGTGGCTGTGCAAATTATTGGCTACAATAGTGCTACAAATTGGGCAATTTATTGCTTTATTGCTTTTACGTGTTTCGTCTGCGGCTTGGTTGCAATTTTTATATACACACGGGTATTTTTACTCTCCTCTCAGCCCGATTCGCTTTTTCATTAAGCCGCAGGCAGAAATGCACTTGTTGTTGCCGGTAATTGCAAATTTAATCAGCGCATAAAGTTTCAAGTGTCGGTGGATAAATGAATTCCTGAAGTGTCGCCAAAGTATTCACAATTTTTGTGTGTGTTTCAACTAGAAACTTGAAATACTATTCCTTTTTTTCGATCCCAGTAATCTGGTTGTGGAAATTTGTCAATGTGCCAGCTGGTTTGGGAGGTCCGGTCATTTCAGTTTCTCGATTCCAGCTCAACGGAGCTTACACTGGTTTCATTTTTTAAACAAGCCCAAGAATTTTTTGTATTATTTTATGTCTAGATTCCAGTGAACACATCTAAACACAGTACTAAACTGATTTTTACTCCGCCGCATCCAATCGAAATTTCGTATTCTACAAGTGAAAATTATACGCGAACGTTAACCAAATTGCATCGCAAAATGCCTCGTTCTCAGGTGGCTTCATGTCTGCGCCGATCCATGATGGGATTGATGAGGAGTCCGCTGTCTACTATCTCTGCCAAGGGTCCACTTTACCAGCAGGTGAGTCGGGCCCAAGGTCTTGTGTTAAACAAGGAACCGCCATACAGCAACAACCGTAGGCTGTATGTGGGCTCTAGTTCCTTGTTGCCCTAGATATTTACAAACGGACGCTCCTAACACCCAAGTATCCTTTCTTTATTCCCTCAGGTGCGATACAAGTGCGAGGACGGCCCCAGTGCCCCCATGCAGGGCGTGGTAATCGGCCTGTATGCCAAGGAAGGAGATAAGACCCTGAAGCTCTCGCCTGGCGGCGAAAAGTTCGACGATCGCGTCAGCGGCAAGGTAGTGGAGCTGATCAAGGAGTCGGGCCTCAACGGGGATCTGGGGGTCGGGCGACTGTTCCAGAACGTGGACAAGGAGTACTGCTGCGTGGCGGTCGTTGGCCTGGGCAAGGAAGGTGCCAGCTACAATGCCGAGGAGGTCATCGACGAGGGCATGGAGAATGTGCGAGTGTGCGCCGCCGTGGGTGCGAGAGCCTGCCAGATGCAAGGCTGCACCATCTGCCACGTGGACGGCATGGAGTATCCGGAGCAGGCGGCCGAGGGTGCTGCCATGGCCGTGTGGCGTTACAACATGAATCAGCGCAAGTCCCACCGTCTGCCGATACCGAAACTAGAGCTGTACGGATCTTCGGATCAAGATGCGTGGACTCGGGGCCTGTTCAAGGCCGAGTCCCAGAATCTGGCCAGGCGGCTGTCCGATACGCCCGCCAACCAGATGACACCGTCTATCTTTGCCCAGGCCACCGTCGATGCCTTGTGTCCGTGCGGAGTGGCTGTGGAGGTGCGATCCATGGACTGGATCGAGTCCCAGAATCTGAATTCCTTTCTTATGGTGGCCAAGGGATCGTGCGAGCCTCCGGTCTTCCTGGAGATCAGCTACTGTGGCACTTCGCCGGAGGATCGCCCCATCCTGATGCTGGGCAAGGGCCTGACCTTCAACAGCGGCGGTCTGTGCCTGCTACCTGGCAAGGGCCTGGATGAGTACCGGGGTGCAGTCTCGGGTGCTGCAGTATGTGTGGCTGCCATCCGGGCGGCTGCTGCCCTCTCTTTGCCCATTAATGTATCTGCTGTGCTGCCCCTGTGCGAGAATATGCCCTCTGGAATGGCAACCAAGCCGGGAGACGCGGTGACCCTGCTCAACGGCAAGACCATGCGCATTAAGGACATGTCCTTGGCTGGAACTGTCCTCCTCGCCGATCCGCTGCTCTATGCCCAGTCGGTGATGAAGCCAAAACTGGTGGTGGAGGTGGGGGCAATGGCCAGTGGCGTGCGCAAAGGACTGGGTGCCTCAGCGACTGGGCTGTGGACTAACAACTCATTCCTCTGGAAGAACTTCCAGAAGGCCGGCGCCCTCACCGGAGATCGGCTATGGCGCATGCCCCTCTGGAAGTACTTTAGCAAACTGGTTGCCCCCACCAAGGCATTCGATATGTGCAACAAGGGCGTGGGCCATGCCTCCTCTTGCCTGGCCGCCGCATTGCTCTTCGAGCTGGTGCCCTGCTCCGACTGGGTGCACCTGGATATCCATGGCACCGGAATGCTGGCCAAGCACGGTGTGCCGCCATATTTGCTCGAGAACCACATGAGCGGCAGGCCCACGCGCTCCATTGTTCAGTTCCTATTCCAGATGGCCTGCAAATCGTGATTCTTCATTCGAGTATTGACGAGGGATCCGCTATGTTTCAAGATGTGTGTTCCCAAAATAGAAATCTCAATGTCGTTTGTGCTGTCCCCAATTATTATCCTTAATGACGTCATGTCTGCAAAAAGACAAGAGTATTGTATAGTCCGTATGTGTATTAACCAAGAGAGAATTCAGCTGCCAGTACAGGGTAAAACCTAATAAAATTGTGAAAAGTGATTATGGTTGTTTGTATTTTAATATATAGTGCTGGTAAATTAACCATTCTAGATTCAAGTCAAAATTCACACTACAAATATTTTCATATCATTCCCATATATTTGTATTTCTCCATACTTCCTACAAAGTTCTAGTTCAAGAACTAGCTTTAAGACTCTGTTTATAGGCCTTCATTAGCCTGGACTAAGTGCTGGCCGGCAGGTCTCGTTTACATATGCCTAATAAGTGCTGAGAAAAGAAAGCATATTCGGGTATTTCGGTTCAGGTCCTAATTGCTCCAAGGAAACGCAAGATGTCTACGTGCTGAGAAGAGATGTGAGGCCCCGGCGTTCATTCTTTATTAATGCGCACATGTTTTGCATAGGTAATGACCTGCACAGGGACAAGTTTTGGGCCGCTTTTAAGGCCAATATGTGTGTATTTGTGAGCGTGACGAAGGTTCTCCTCGCCATTTTTCCGCAAACATCATTGTGAGCTAATATATATTCTCTGGAAAGTCCTAAATGCCAAGGTTTAAGCATAATTTAAACGGATGATCTGCAAAGCTAACTTCAAGCGAGAGACTATAGGAATTCGTAGACATATTAAAAAATTGTTTCAAGCAGGTAACTTTAATCGAAATTTCAATATAATATATATAGTAGTCTATATTGTAAAGTTTTCAAATGTAAATTGAAAATACATTACTATATTTACTATAATTAAACATTATAAGATCTCTTTCGATTTTCCAATTACACAAAGTAAAAAAAAAAGGAAATTCCGCCACAGATAGTACCAACGGAAAGCTTCGGTTTTTTAATGAATTTTTCCAGCATGTTTTTAGGTCCTCGCCGAATTGATTTAATTTTTCCTTTTGGTGCCGTCTTCTCTGCTTTTTTATTTGCCGATTCGTGCGCGTTTTTATCGCAGTCTCGGTTTCGCTTTCGGTATCTTGTTTGTTGCTTAATTGGAAGGAAATTAAAAAATAAACAAGCAGCGCCAAAAGCAAATACTACACGTTGGCGATTACCTGGACAGCGCGGCGAAACAACCACCAACCCTGGACACGTCTCCCCCATCCGCGAAATGGGCCCACCGGCTGTTTGGAATTTAATTTTCATTTCCCGCGCCCCAAACTTCTGCCCGACGCAGCAGCGTTAATTTTATCTTGAAAATAGATTTCCAGGTTGTTTGTTATTTTAGGACCTGCTTGCGTAGAGAATTTCGCGCACCGGCAAACTTTACAACAGCTCAAGGACTGGCCTCAGTATTTGCCTTGAATTAATTAAAACCCATCGATGCCGAGAGAATGCCCGCCAATTGGCAGCGAGCGTGGGTACAAGAAGTACCATCAGCAATTGGCTAATTGAGGCGAGTACGAGTATATTGTTCTAAATAGACATGCACACATATCGGTGGGAGCACACACACGGGGAAGGGCACGGAGCCAGCCAGGCCACAAATTGAAATTCAGGGCAACAGTTGAGCCAAGCAAACAGAATTTGCCCATTGATGAGAAGCTGGCTGGTCGGGAGCTCAAGTTTCGGCTTGCCCCTGGCCGTGGAAAGTGTCTCCTAGTTTGGCGATGCGTGTCCTAAACTGGGTTTGGCTTTGGCTTTGGGTGGCCTGAACGGGATGCAGAGGGAGAAAAATGAAATAAATATTTTGATATTATTAAAGTATTAACCATACTATAAATTCAGAGAAATACTACCAGGAAAAGGAGTTACTTTTAGGTTTATACTTGAAAAAGCGGGATGATTTTTTAATATAAAATATGACATTTTCAAACATTTCATAAAACTTACAAGGGATTTTATTAATAAGTCTTGTTATTATTCATTAAACTAAGAAGCAATTTCTTGACAATATTCCCCACAATTCCCAGCTACTTTGAGCTAAAAAAATCAGCAGTTTAAAGTTATTTTCCCGTCATTCAAAAGTCGAAGGATTTTCTTTCCGTACTCTGGCATAACTAATAAGACACTTATTATGCGATGGCGGTCGGGTAACGTTAGACCAAGTTTAACGATATCACGTACATACGTTAACTAACGCTAACTACGTCGTTAAGTGGGGGTACGAGTGCCGGTGCGTCTGCCTCTAGATATATATATATTTGGAGTGTGTGGAGGGACACGCGCCGGGACAAGGATACTAGCAAGGATGTGGATACGGGCACGGACACGGACACGGGAAGCCGGAGTAACGAGCCACAGTCGCCGCCCGGAGTCGGTGGCATTCACTAATCAAGCCAGGCTATAGGTTTCCTGCTGTGCGCGAGCAGAAAATTTACATTTTCTATGTCCCTGGGTCGTCGCGTGGGCACTCAGGTGAGCTGGGGTCCTTTATGGAGCCAGAGTCGAAGCCGGAGCTGGAGCCAGAGCCAGGGCTAGGGCTGGTCGTGTTGTTGGTGTAATAATCAGGATCACGTCGCCAAACATGCGGCTTAGTTAAATGCCGCTAATTAGGCCCTTTTGTGCGCATTCCTGGCCGGGCTATTAAAAACTGAGCTAGCCATAAAGGCCGACCGTTAATCAGCTGCACATACCGAAATACCAGAGAACGACTTTAGTGGGGAGGCAATAAAAACACTCGTAATGCGCGGCAAGGAAAAGTTATTCGCAAACCGAGCTCCCACCACCACCAGCACCATCATGCGAAGAGGAATCGCTGTTGTGTGCTCGCAGGATTTTTAATTATGCTTGGGTCAGTGCCAGTTGAACTCGGAGGAGGAGTGGAGATCGCTCCACTCGCTGCTTGCCAAAAAGAATCTATTCCGATTGAAAATTGCCAGAGACAGAAAACAATAAACATAAGCGCCATATTTTATATTTCCGCAACAAGAAACAGCGGGAAATTGTCAACGAGCACATGAAAGCAGTCAGGAAAAGTTCTGGGCTATAAGAGGGGCGGTCGGGAAAATGTGTCCCAACGCTGCCAAATGGCCAATTCCATTGAACTTGGCTTGGGCCTTCGCTTTGCCTTGGTTTAGGGTCCCAGCTTTAAGCCGGCACGGCACTTTGTAGCTCATGAATAATCCTTTTCAGCTTAATCGACTAACCCCACCGAGGAAGGGGTTAAAATCAGTTTGAAAATCCAAATAAATATGCAAATTCCGCAGTAGCCGGGGGGAGGGGGGGCAGGGGTCCAGAAAAGGTGTCCCAAAAGGTACATTAGAGCCCGGCAGGCGGGCACTCCACCTGTAAAATGTTTTTGTCACCTACGTAATCGATTAAGCGATAAGGTGGATACAATGAGGGCTCACAAAGAGCGCCAGACAAAGCGCTTTGAAATTGAATTTATATGGCTTGTTTAACGCCGCTCAAGTTTACAAATATATATATATATATATATTTAAATAAACGCGTTTATATATGCCAATGAATACACATAAATTAAAGCCGGATTTCGGCGGACTGTTTACATTGTCAGCCAAAGAGCAGACCTCGCCATTGTTGTGCGCGAACAAAAGGAATGTGTTTCAGCTTAAAGCTTATAACAAACTATCAAACTGGAATTAAGCACGCACCGACACACGCAACACAGGAGCCGCATACACCCACACACGCACACTAGCAGGACTAGCTAATTATGCAAATGTGTTTGATTGCGAAAATGGTGCGCCAAAAAGTAGGCAACACTTTTAGAATCGCTGCTTTGGATGCCAAACAAAAAGGAGTTGCTACAACGTGGCGGCAGTGTCCTGACTAGGTTAATATCCTGCAATGAAAGGTAATAATTGATTAATAAAATAAGGCTTTGCTCTTAAAGAAGATCTGTTAGGCAAGTCCTAAGGTGGTTTATAATCTCAAAGGGATTTGTGTTTCATCTATCGCCCATTAACTCTGAAAAATTGATAGTTGGAAGAATTAGTTCATGGCAGGGAATGTCTAGGACCTGTCTTATTTTCGGGAATGTTTTAAGTAATTCCGAAATTGAAAAGTATTTTTTGCTTTTCTTTTATGGGTTTTATGCTGAATACCTAGTAAATAATTTATTATTTCTAAACAAATAACTCTGGCAAAACTCGCCACTTTGTCTTAAAAATCATACAAAATCATACAAAATCATGTAAAATAATACCTAAAATTCACATTAACAATTCTACGCAACATACCCTTTTATACCGTCCAAGTAGCGGGTGGAAAAACAGTGAAATTTGCATAATTATGCAATCTACGAAGCCACACACAGACACACACACATGCCAGCTCATTTTGTTGGCTAATTCCAAATGGAAAACTTTCCAGCAGGAGCGGCAGCAGGAGCAAACCGAAGCTGGTCGAAAAGAAAAATTTATTGCCCGCCGCCAACTTTTGGTCAGCAAAGCTGGCCGGGATAAATTTGCATAAAAACAAACGTAATGTTACGAAATGAAAGCGAAACTTTGAACGCTTCAAAATGCAACAAGAAATTTAATATGAACAACATAGAACAAACTGTGATACAAAAACGTTGAAAAAATACATATCATATAACGAGGGGGAATATTATCCTTTTTTCTTCAGATCCTTGAGCACCCGGGCAGTTTCATCCTTTAAGGCAACAGCACGATTGGCCAGCATTTTGGCCACAATAGCATGCTGCTCGGCCATGGCCAGAGCCTCCTGATCCTGGCTACTGACTGCCCCCGATGTCTCGCTCAAAGTCTTGACCAACTTATTGGCAGCATTCACTGCCTTGGAGGCCTCGGCTAGAGCTTCGATTGCCTGGTTTTGGGCGGACATGTAGGCATTTTCCAGAACCTCAATGCGAACCTCCTTATTTGTCTTCAAATCATCCAGAATATTGGAAGCCTTCGATAGCAGTGAAGCCGCTCCCTGGGCCAAGCTATGCACATCTTTAGCCAACTCTTCGGATGACTTGTTCGCCTTCTCTTGAACTTCGGGTTTGGCTTTGATCTCGCGCCTGGGATAAATGGTAACAGGCTTGTCATCTACAGATTTGGCGGCTTCCTTGATGCGAGCTGCCTCCATTGTCTTGGCCTCCTCGGCCTCCTTTTCTTTGGCCAGCAATTTAACAATTTGATTGGAATCCGTATAGGGACCCACTTCGACAACGCCACCAATAGTGGCATTTTCATCACGCTTTGGGTCCTTGAGTGCAGCATCCTGTTTGCCCATTATCCCTTTCTGGTCCATGCCCTCAATCTTCTCTGTCAGCGAGGCGCTTTCCTTGGGCTTGTCTTCGGGCTTCTTTTCATGCTTCTTTTTCTGGACTTCCTCGCTGCATTCTGATATGGAAATGTAGGCTTGTTCGGCCACCTTGGATTCTGCCGAGTCTTTAGTGTTTTTGAAGTTAGTTTTACTGGGATCAGAGTCTTCCTTCTCCTCATTACAGGATTCATCTTCTTTGGGTTTGCAAGGATCTGACTCAGGCTCGCAGACGGCTTCTTCTTTCTTAGATTCAGAAGGATCTGGTTGAGGCTCGCAGACGGGTTCTTTCTCCATCGATTCACAAGGATCCACCTCCTTGGGTTTACAAGGGTCGGGGACAACCTTGCTGATCTCATCCCTCTCTCTTTGCTCCTCCTTCTGACGACGACGTTCCAGATCTCTGGTCTTTTGACGAATCCTCTCCTCCTCTGCTTCGCAAGGATCTGCCTCGATGGTCAGGTCAGCGTGGCGAGCCTTAATCTCCGGATTCAGAGTCTCCTCTTCGGAACGAATAATGGTCTGGTTGCAAATATTCGGCTTAGAGTCCCGCTCTGTAAAGCTATCCAAGGTTTTGTGACTTGAGGGATCTGACGAAGCCGAGTAGGAACCCGAGGATTTTTTGTCTGCTGCTTCTTTACGGGCTTCCTTGGCGGCCTCGGCTTTCTTCTGAATATCCTTGGCCATAACAGAGAGTTTATCTTTTAAACTATGAAACAAAACGGTGGCTTTTTCTAATAAATCTTTGGCAAATTTAGTGGCGTTTTCGGCCAAATCGGAGCCCATGGCCTCTACATTTTTCATTGTTTCGCCAGGTGGTTTTGCCGGAGCCGCCGCAGCAGCTGGTTTTTCTTGAGCATCCTTAGCTTCCGACGGCGGTGGTTGCTTTGGCGGCTCAGGTGGCTGGTGCTCTTCTTCGTGGAGAGCAGCAGCTGCTTCTGGATCCGAGGGTCCTGGCATTTGCTCCTCCGGTGTGTGGGGCCAAAAAGTGGGTTTGTTTATATAATCGGGCGCCAAGCTGGGGCGGGAAATGCAGAATTCCTCCATGGTCATCTGATCGTACGGCTTGAGAGTCTTCAGGAACTCTAGCTGCTCGGTATACTCCTTAATTCTTTTGTTCGATGCATCCTTGTACTCCCGAATCTCCTTGACAACCACCTCAGATTCCTTGTCCACCACCTCGAAGTAACGCTTGTGATCCACCATCGCATGTCGATTTTCAAACAGGGAGTGTAGTTTGTCGTACTTAGTTTCGTACGATTTAACCCAGTCCTTGAATTCTGGGCGCACATTCTGGCGATAGTACTCCCAATCGATAGCCGGCAGGGATTCCGGATACTTGCGAACGCGCCTAGAAGGGGATATAGTTTAAGTTATAAGATATAAGCATATATATATAATTATATTCCATTATCACAATATGTATAAACTTGAAGAAGAATTATACAGGTTTAAGCTTTGTTCGAGGATTAGCAAGGTATATCTGATCAATATAGCCTATACACTATCTTATAGGCATTACTATCCCGAAAATTAAGTCTCCCGCCAGATATTTCAAAGATCTTCAACACTTACTCCTTGTACTCTTCGTGCTTTTTGGCAAATATTTTAAACTGCTTCTGCTGATTCGGTGGCACCTGGTTCTTCAAGTCCGACAGGAGGACCGCTTGGCAGCCCTTCTTCCTGCTGTAACTGGCACCACCCTTCTTGATGCAGTTCACCAGCTTCTCCCACATCCTGCTTTTTCTTTGCCTGTATTTCTTGCGCCTGAATATATGTTGTGTTTACATTGGAATCTAGTCTATTCTATTACTGGAGCGTATATGGTTTTGTAGATGTGTAGGTGGTGAAGGCAACCAAGCGGCCAACTGAGTGCCATTAAAAGTGAAAATTCAAAAAAGCCATAAAAAAAAGGGGGGGAGAGCGGCAGCAGCAGCAGAAGCATTTCAATTTATAGCCCGAAATTGCATATTCATGCAGTTTCAATTAAATCAGAGTCAGACGCAGCGACAGCCAGGCAACTCCTTGCGTTTGACTAACTGACAATAAAATCGAAAATTAATTCCAAGGCAGGAGCAGCAGCAGCGGCACAGACTGTGCTCAAGGAAAGTTAAATGTAATGGCAGGGATCGGGGTTGGGGCTGGTCTTGGGGTTGGGATAAAGGGGGGCAATGTAAAATCACACCCTTAGCCGTGTGTCGAGGTCGCAAAATGCTCCAAAGTGACAAACGCAATTTATAACGCAACGAAAATGGGCTAATGCCAATTCTCCAGGTAATTGTCGACCGCTTTCTCTCTCTCTCTCTCTCTGTATTTTCTGCTCTCTCTTCTAAGAGTTTGGCAGGACCAACCCTTGCCAAAAACCCAGGTTGAGGTCCTGGAAACGAAATGGCAATGGTACAGGGACAGCGCCTGCGCTCTTTCGACTCTCAGCTGTCAGATTGACAGTTCTCGGCATCCCCCTTCGCCCGCCCGTAGGTCCTTTTTCGAACAGCTGCGCTTGGTTCTCTCCCGCAGGACGAAACGAAGTGGCAAAGGAACGGCGTGAGAGAGAGAGCAAGAGCTTGTCTGCTCCGTTTTGTCAGCAAATTTCGAGCGTCTGTGAATTTTTCGTGGTTTTTTGTTATTTTCCCAATTAAAAACATTAAATACTCAAGTGTAATATATTATTTAACCATCTAAGAAGTGGACAATGGTTGTGATTTGGTTGAAATCCCTTGAGAAACGAAAATAATCTTGCAAATAACATCCGTGTTCCATTTTCGTGTGTTTGTGTGTACCATACAAGAGTGTGTTTACATTTTTTCAATTCATCCTAAGCATAAAAAACTAAACAATCCGATTTATGCCTTACCAAACCATTCTCTGAGCTCACGGCAATTATTTAATTAGGTAAGTAAATACTTGGGAGTTGGGGTGTGAATGTTTATATCCTTTATTTATGCCAAACAGGCCGTGCACATTGTGCCTGTGTATGTGCTTGTTTAAGTGTGTATATGTATACAAACACATGTAAGTGAAGAAGTGGGTGGGGGAAAAGGACATACCTGTGCAAGGATTTGAGGCCTAGTAGGAATAAGATGAATAGTGAATAAGGAAAAACATCGTGATAATAAAAAATATATAGAAAATTGAGAATATAATAAATATATTCATGAAACAATTAAAAGACAAAATTTTTTAGTTGTTTATTTGCATTATAATATATTCAAGCAATACTTATACTTGGTTTTTAATTAAAAATAAATAAAACATTTGAAATGGTAAAGATTCTTATATGAATTATATAAAAATATATATGTGTTTATTATATGCAAATGACATATACAAATATTTTTAAATTATCTAAAATGTAATTTTATTCAAAGCCTTCCTGGTTTTCTTTTCTTAACGTTTAAGCTAAAATATATTTATTCACCATATATTTACCATTAAAAAAACTATAACTTGATAGTCACAGATTTAACCCTTCAAAGCTTGCCATCATAATGTAACCATAAAAATGTAATTACAGGAAACGAATGAAAAGCCACATAATAGCCATGGTAACATTCTCACTTAACCCAATTCCTGGCTCAAATTTATTTCAAAAACTTAATGAAACTCATCAGAATTCTGTTAGACCGAAATAAAATTCTGCGAATGAACTAATTGACTCGAATGATATTTTACAACTTGGCCTGGCCGCCAGATCCCCGACAATTCTCGACCCAAAGCCGACCAAGGAAAATAGAGTTTTGCGGCAAGCGGCGGATAATGTGGAAAATAAATTTCCAAAGCTCGCGAACGCTCTCTCTCTCTCTCACTCGCCGGCTGATGGCTTAGAATTTTAATGTAATTTAGTTTTGTTAGCCGAGGGAGGGGGATGGTTGAGCCCAGAAACCAAACGCCGGCCGCCAGGAAACAAATAAAGTATGGACCAACATAAAAATTTATATGCATCGTAATGGCAAAATATATATACTCTATGTATATCCGTAGGCCATGTCGGTGCTTTGTTAAGCCCTTCCTTTGCGCCCCTAGGGTGGGGGTAAACTTTTAAAGTGTGCAATTTAAATGAAAATTTCCCGAGCTGAGGCCCGCATTTTCGCCGTAGAGCGTGTCAAGCCACGCAGCCTGACTAGCAAGTAGTTGCCGCAACACACACACACACACCCCGAGCACACACCACACCCAAACTACTTATTTATGGAGGATGGTAGGTGCTGCTGGCTCTGCCCCCTTTCTCCCCAGTGCCAAGTGATTTTATGCTAATATTATGGGTCATTGGGATTTGCGCAGAGCAAAGTGCTTGTTAAACATTTCATTAGACTTAGTGTAAATACCCGCGGTTAACAGGACCTCGTAAAACCTTGCCAATCCTGGCCAGGCCCCCTTACCTCTAAAAAAGCCCACCCCTTTGGGGCACATGCAGAAGTATGTGTGTGTGCGGTCGGCGGTGGCCCCAAAAGTTTCCTTTTGAAATTGAAAGTGTTGATGGGAGCCGCTGAGCCGTGTCTTGGGTCATATGCTGGCATATGGTGCCTCTTACAGTCCGTTTCGCGGGCTTAGGTCACAGGAGAAATTGGAAAATTCTTGTGGAAATATTAAGGAAACTCGGAGGAATATATTTGAAGTAGTGTTTTCTTGAATTTATCAAGAAATTCTACAGGTTGTCATAATAAATTTATTAGATAATTATCTAAAAATATGTATGATGTTATGATCTCCTTTCTTTCCTCTTCAAATATTTTCAGTGCCTTTAAACTTATATCCCACACTGTACACACCTAACCCTAGCCTGTCCGCGGGCTTTTCTGTATACGTAATTATTCAGCAGCTGCTGTCAGTCTAAAATAAAAGTGAAGTTTTGCCGAAAAATGGAAAACATTTTGCAAAGGCGGCGAGCACAGGCAATGTAAGCCAAAATGAAAAGGTTCTCTCTCGCAGAAGCCAACCAAAAATGACTTTCCTTTTAATGCCAAAATCATGTCAGCCCCAGATGTGACCACATTACATATTGCACTACTTAGAATATATTGTATATATAAGCTTTATATATATATAGCGCTCTTTCTCGTTATTGGATTCGTGTACACATGCGGGTGACAGAATGAGTTTTTGATCAAGTGCGGACGTCACTCAAAATTTCTGCAATTAGTTATTGATGAATCCGTGAATCTCGGGGCAAGAGCTCGCAGTGCTGAATGAAATATGGGTATTGTCACACTTTAAAGCGCTAAATGTTCCTTTTCTGTTGACGCCACCTCCGCCGGCAATAATTGGAAAAAATTTCCATTTGTCCTCTTTGCCCTTGCCCCGCTCTCTGTTGTCAGGGCCAAACTGGACCAAGGATGGTGCTCAGGACCGGGGCCAGAGCCAGGAGCCAGGAACCAGGAGCGGACAAACGAGGCCGTAGGCGCATTTGCCATCTGTCACTCTGGCACTCGTGATGAATGTGTTTGACGTGTGGCTCTGGGCACGCCCCCCCATCGGAGGTCGAGGTCTTCGGCAGTGGCTTCTGCCTGGGTCCATCGTTGCGTCCTCCATCGTCATCGCCCTTGCCACACCGCATGACGTTGCATACTTGGTGGCGCGAGCGGCCAGTGAATAATGTGCGTTGGGAACTGACGCCCCTTCGATGGCTGAAATCTTAACGATTTCGCTGGCAAATTACGCCGTCGAAAAGATATATCTATATAGCTAACAAAGAGGGTTAACGCTTCCACAGACTTTATACAGAGTTTATGTTGTAGTTTGTAGTTATTAAGAGGATACATTTTATATTTATTTTCCCTTCACGATTGTTTCAAAATTGATTTAAATAATTTAACCCATTCTCAATCTCAAAACCTCCTTAATAATTCATTAATTTTTTTTTCTTGACAACCATTCCAGGATCCAATTTGAAGCTCTGCTAACTGACTGCCAAAAAGAAAGTGTGCTCACCATGAGCAGTCGAGCACCATGGCTTCTGCTTGGCAGTTGCCTCCTGCTACTTCTCTCTCAAATTCAGGCAGTCACCGAGGAACTTTCACCGGGTAAGTGGGGAAATAGAGTATCTCACAGCCTGTGCTCACCTGTCGTTGGTTAGCCGATTGAACCTGGGCTTACCGTCTGGGCACTGGCTGAACATTCTCTTGCATTATGCAAAAAGAAATTGCAGCACGAATGTTGCATGCAGATGCACAGTAGGTCAGAACAACAGGGCCTTCGTTACATAAACCTACACGGACAGAATGGGGTTAAAATATTACGTTTTTAATTCTTGTACTATTTATTTAAACAAATAAGAGCAAGAATCTGAAGGAAGGTATTAATATGTCAAACACCAAGAAATCAATTTGTATAAATTACCTTCAGACTTTCTCTTTGAAGATTATGAAAGTATCTTAACTGAAAATATTTTTCCTTGAAATATATAAATAAATTAATATTTTAATAAATAAAATACGTTTTTAAGCAAGAATCACACACCTGACTTTACATTTAGCCTTTGCTATCAGTGTACTTCCTCAGTCATTCCTGTGTGTCGATCTATAATGCAAATTTATGCGCTCCTCAACTTGGGCAACTCAATCAGCGAACTAGTTGCTGGGATTATAAATAAACAATGGACAACAAGTCAGGGGGATGCGGATCCTTTCGATGGAGTAGAGCTGCTACTAGTACGGTTAGCACTGGCAGCACGAACATCAATTTTAATTATGCAAATGTCCAAAGGAAGCTCCTCCCGGACTTTGACTTCGACTTCGACTGCGACTTCGGCTTTGGCTTTGGCTTTGACTCCGACTTTGCCTCAACCCAAATCAGGGACAGGGACATCCAATCCAATTGGCTTAGAGCTCATTATAACTGCATTAGCATTAGGCAAAAGTGTCAGTTGTTGTTCGTTGGCCAGCAAACTCCATTATGAGTGGGAGGACTCGACTTTTAGCAACAAAAAAAAAATGGAATACCTAGAAAATACGCAACGGACGACAGAGAGAAATTTTCAATTTCCCTGTGGCCCGATGGAAATCCTCCTGCAAATGATGATGAATGTGCCCTGGCTGTGACCCAAATAAATTTGTCAATTTATCATTTGCCTAAAATAAGATGACATTGGTCTCTGGCTCTGTCATTGGATTTATGCCCCCCTCCGAGCTCCCTTTTCGTCCTGCCAGCTGGAGCAACAATTGTGCGGCTGCTGGATGTGGACCCGGAGCCGGAGATGATGAAGGCTTTCAAATATTTGAAAATTTCCCTGCTCACAAGGCTTCTTCTTGTGTATCAACAATAATAATAACAGCCAGCTTGAAGCTGCAAGCCTGGGCGGGCGGGTGTATGTGAGTTGGGATAAGTGTCGGCTTATGCTTCTTGTTAAACAATAATAATTGCAAATCAAGTTAGGATCCTTGCCTTTGCTGGCACTTGATATTTTGTGGTTTTTGGTTTTGATTTGAATGAAGCCAACTTGTGCTAACCCCAAAGCTAATCGAATCACAGACACACATGCACACGCCTCGCACTCGACTGGGAACTTTTGCGTTTTGTTTGGCATATTCGAAAAGGGCTCTTTTTGTCTGTGTCTCAGGCAAGGAACTTCGCCTAACAAGCTGACAACTTCAAGTCCTCCACCTTTTGTCTTCAGCATCTCTCACAGCTCACATCCATCCCGAACACACACACTCCACTCGTAATTGAACAATGAAACTTGCGTTAAAAGTTTCACTCGCCGGCTGGAGGGAAACGAAGCACAGCAGCAGCAGCATTTCTTAAGCTTCTCTGCTGCGAAGTTTTGCGGTTATCTATCAAATTAGTAAATAACTCACTTGACTGCATTAATATTACTTTGGCCCAGCATTTGTGGAATTTTTCACTCCTTATTAATGATCTATTACAAAGCGAACCGCAACGAGAAAATACTTAAGATGATTTGCCTGCAGAAAAAAAAAATGAAAATACAAAAAAGAGGGATGCACACAGCTCACAGCAACACCAAGGACAACAGATGAAAATTAATGACTTGAAGAGAACAACTTGAGGGCTGTGCACTGGCCAAAAATTGCTTAATTTATTATTGATTAGGTTCTTATCCTTTGTTTTTTCGATGGGATGTGTCAAAGTCAGCAACAGTATTTATTAATTTGTGAGGCTACACTTATAATATAAGTAATTTTATTATTTTTCTTATAATTTCCATAAGCCATTCCTGCAAATACCTTGCATAAAAATAAATTACCCATATTTAACTTATTTCAATTGAAATAAGAAATAAATAAGAGAGAAAAATTTAAAAAATATGCCAAAATAGCAAAGTAATGCTTATTTTATGTATGCCACGATATAGTTCTTACTTGCTCAATAATTCCCATAATTTCGTTAAAATAATAACTCTTAAATCCGATACCTTAACATATCCCTCAGTGATATGTAACAGTATTTACTATATATTATATTCATATTTTTGTCTCTAACTCTTAGGAAACGTATTGAAATCGTTATTATTCTCTCAGTGTAAGCTAAAAAAAGACCGGTCCAGCGACTTTTGTTTCAGTGGACAATGCAGCACTCGAACCTCTTCCAATTGGGGAAACGGGAAGGGTACGCATTCCCCAACCTGCCCTGCACCCTTATATTATTATTAATGAGCGGGGCAAAAAAGGTGAACGCGCACCTTTTTGCTGCGATGGGAAATTATAAAAGTCGGGGATAATGGAAAATGTTTTCAGGATGATGGGGATGTTCGAGTGGAACGGTCACAGCAGACAGCTTATTATCATGGTGGCAATAATAAAAGGGAATTATTAATATGACAAAAGACAAATGACTGAAATCGAGTTTGAAATGACTCTGGAATGGTTGAAGCCAAGGGGAAGGAATGCCTTTGGCTGGGCCCCTTATTTGGGGTATACACAAATGCCAAAGGGGAAGGGGAAGGATACAGACACAGACACTTCCACATTCACATTTGGACAGGCCGCAAAAGACAAACGAATGGGCCACGGCCTTTGTGGCTCTTCCTTGGCTGCTTTCGCTTCTGACCCTTGTGGCAAAATTGAAAATGTGGTCGACTCTCACCACGCCGTTGTATGGGGGATACATAACCCTCTGGAGCTGACAAAAGGTCAAAAATACATTATGTGCTAATGCAAAGTCCATGTTAATAAATGTTGATTGAAATAATGATGATTAATATTTAGCATTTTGACATTTTGGCCTGCGGCTTCCGGGCAGTCTCGCATTTCGCAAAAAAGCAACACTTGGCCCAACAATAGTTCGTCGGGGCTATTATCATTTATTTTGTGTTTGTTGCGCTGGCAAATTGAAAAAATCCTTTTGTTTGCCACTTGCCGCTGCTCAAGTTGATTTATTGTGTGCACAATTATTCCCGGGAGGCGAGTCTTCTCTATACACTTCCCTCCTTTATTTGGCGACAACAATTTATAGCTGCAAATTCCTTGGCAGGAGGAAGAGCGACCTGACATCCTCGTGCCGCTCACATGGTCGACATTTTTTTGCAATTTCATGTTTTATTTAGTGCATTTTTCGTTGGCCCGCATCTCATGGTTTTGGTTACACCTTTACCTTTACCCCTCCATCTGAGCCAATAATTCCCAGGCTATCCTCTGTGTCCTGGCTGTGTGTACGCTGCATTGGCATTTTTCGATTATTGGTTTTCTTTCATTTGATTGCACATTTACACATTTTTGTAGTTTGCTTTTTATTTGCCGGAGGTCCAGCTTCTCACACATTTTGCACTCGGGTTTGCTTGCACCACAAAATTTCGAACGTGATGAAACCGTGTCGCCTTTGGGGTGTATACGTGGTTTCTATTTATATATATTTGGAAGGATTTCTAGGCAAAGCATCCTTTATTAATCTGTATTGTGAAAAGGCCTGACATAACATTTAATTAAATTGAATAGCAATTTATGAATTGGATTTCTAAAATCTTAATGTCTCTCAGCCTAGTATGCTGTTATCCTTTACCACCTCAGGTGATTTTAATTCCCTTGGGTTGTTAATTAATTAAATCTTTATCTTTGTGGAGCTTAAACTCACATTTAATTAAATTCAACACAGCAAGTGTGATTTATAAACTTGATTTATGGAATCTAAATGTCTTTCAGCTTAGTTTCCCAAGACTTTAGTTTCTAACGATAATCTATTGAACTCATTTATCCCAACAATATTAATATTCAGCATTTGCATTCATAAATCCCCGCAAGAGGTATCGCTGTTTTGATCACCTGAAACTTTCTTGGCTTGTTTATCTTTTGCTTCGTTTTAACTTCTTTCGGCATCCTTGCTGTTTTGTAGCTGTGATTTTATTTGTTGTGCTCCATTTTGTTTTTGGCTCACCTTTTTCCCTTCCATTTTTGGCTCTGCTGACGCTGTCAAGTGTTTTGTCGCTTGTCAACGATTTTTCGCCGAACTTCCGCAAAAGCCAAAAATGCTTGCCAAATCGTTCGCATCCGCATTTGTGTGTGTGTGTTTGAGTTTGGCAATAGCCATTTTGGATATTTATTGCAAAATGCAGCGACTGTGAAAAAAGTAAACGGTGCGGAGGACACACCCTGAACCCAGCCCCCAGGTCCGCCCTCTAATTGGGCACTTTGTAGCCCCCGCACAGCCCAGGACCTGATACTGTGCAAAATGTTACATGTTATTAAATTAACGGCAGACGTACGGCGCTTTGCATATGAAAAGTGACAGTAAGTGCAGCAGTTTTCCCCAGGAAAAACGAGAGCGTGTTAGTCTACGCCGCAGATGAAAATGGTTGGGCGGACATCCGGGAGTTTGGGTAGCTCCATAAACTTAAAAGCCTTGTCATGTTTGCTTAACATTCATTTTTACCCCGGCAAAGCCCGTTTAATTGTGTTAGTGAGCGTTTTATTATGGCACGGAGTCCCTGGACCACTGTACTTCCACCTCCAACCCCTCCTATGGTTTTCCCTACCCCACCACCAACTCGATGCTGTTCCCACTCTTCCCTGCCTTTCCCTTTTGGCTTTTCCAGTGCCCAGAGTCCTGTAAATTGTCGCTGGCATCGGTCCCGTGTAGAGAAATAAATTGAAAGCGAAGCAAAGTGAAAATTTTTGCATAGAGAAAAGTGTTTCGGAAAATTCCCGAAAAAAAATATGGAGAACCCGCAAAAAAGGGAATTTAATGAGTCATTTGAGCTATGCCCGACGGCCTGAAATTTCCGGCTGAAACAAGCCTTTTCCCTCGCACTTCAAAGAGCGAACGAACGAACCCTGGCTGGATTTCAATTTGAACTTTGGAAATGCTCGAGGCCGGGGCCAAAATAAAAATTATTTTGATTTTTGTTTTTCCTCATTGCTGCCTCATAATTATGCATAGTTGATAATGAACCATAATGTGCAGCAGTGTTCCATATACACTTGGCGGAAAATGAAGGATTAAAGTAAGGATAAGTACAGAAAATTTTACCTTAGAATGATCTACTTCCTATATACTAAATAAAAATCTTTAAAATCATACTCTGTACAGGATAAGGTAGAAAAATTTTCAAAATTCTTTCTATAAAGTAAGTCAGTCAGAAATAAATTTTAGCTTCCTTTGGTCGATACTTTTTGACATTTTCCTCTTTGTTTCGAATGTCCTAAAACTGAAACTGAAGTGTGCTCCCGAAAAAAAAGTTCGAAAGCTTCGTAACAAATACTCCAAATAAACAAAAGCCAAAAGGAAAACCCTGGGAGAAGGGAAACTCTGTGCGGAACAGGACAGAAACACAGACAGTTTGATGGAAATTGTTAGGCAAGAACAAGCCAACAACAATGGAAAATACAAAATACTTTTGGGAATCAACACCAAAAGCAAACAACACACACAGAGACACACAGAAGACAAGTGCATATGTCTTTTCGTTTGAGAGACGTACGGAAAGGGAAGAAGTACGTACTACAGCAATGCAAAATTAGAGTAGCAAAGCGAGCGAA
Organism: Drosophila seguyi; assembly: GCA_008042675.1. Classification (NCBI taxonomy): domain Eukaryota; kingdom Metazoa; phylum Arthropoda; class Insecta; order Diptera; family Drosophilidae; genus Drosophila; species Drosophila seguyi. The sequence continues at coordinate 98,245 of VNJU01009753.1, read as the reverse complement.
GGCAAATGAGCCAGAGACACGTATAGGATATATAGGATATGCAGGATAATGGGGGAAGGATCCCGGGCTCTGGGTTCTGGGTCCTGGGCCTTGGGTGGCATAGACACAGTTACTTAGCACGTCAATTGCATGTGGCATGTGGCATGTGGATATGCGCTCCCCAGTGAGTGGCCTTGCCCTGCCTGCCGGAAAAAGGAAAAGCCAGAAAACCGGGCTCGAACTTCAACTTGAAGCTTGGAATTTGTACACAGAGCGATAAAAGTAATATGATTTTTGGGATAATAATTGATAATTTAAAAGAATATTTAAGTTCTTTAAAATATATGTAATGAAAGCTTAGTTTGAAATAATTTGCACATGTTTTAAATCTATACTTTAAGAATGATTAGACAAATCAAGTTTAAGCAGTTCTCATTACTTTAAAAAGAGAATTCAAAACGATTTGAAAATATTAAAATTATAAAAATAATAATAATGTAAACCAATTTTTCAATTTTTTTCTCACTGCTTCTAGAAGCTGGAATTATATGAAAAATGCACAGTACACATCCAAACAACTGAACAAACAGAACCTGCAAATACATACACACTTAGATGGGAATGCAATGAGCCATAAAAAAGCTCCTGGCAAACGGCAGCTCAAGTGGCCAATTGGACCAAGTGTGTCCTTCCCGGGGAATCGAGTTGCCAGCTTTCGATTCAGGTTCCTGCCTGACCTCCCCTTTTGTGTGCTGTTCGGCAATCAGGCGATGTTAGCTGTAAATTGATAATACTTAACGTGCAGCAGCACATTTCCACCATCAAGCCACCTTTCTTCCCGCTACACATACATTTTCCCACCTTGCACTTGCTTATTTGCACTTGACTTTGCCAGAGAGCGTGTCCTGTAGTGTCAAGCATTGCAGGTCCTTGATGCAAGCAGCTAAGTTTAAAATTGCATGTTTTAGCTGGAAAGATTAAAAGGATTTGTAGCTAAAATTCTTACAAGTTTTTATAACCTTTTGCTAATATACCTAATCCTTTTAAAACACTATCCCTTTACCATTCATATTGTTTATTTTAAGATCTGTATACTGCTCTTAAAATATAATTTGTGGACATTATTTAAAGAACATTTCTTATAGACTATAAATCTTTCGATTAAACAATGCTTTGTTATTAATACAAAAGAAATTCTGCTTTTAGAAAACTTCGGTTTCGGTGTCAGACAATGCCTTTGCCATTTGAGCGTTTCCGGTTCCGCTTCTGCCATTGCAAAGCAGTCAAGAAGCACCTTCGCATCGAACCGATTTTAATGCGCTTAATTTTGAACAAAAAGGCAGCGGCTGCAACTTAGTAAGCCTACTTACTTAATGGCAACAAAGGAGCAATCCTTTGTTTGCTCAAAGGCGCAATCAGACAGGGAGCGGCGAGGGGAGGCAGACTCTCCGTCTAACGTTAACAATAACAGTCGCAGGAGCAACTCCGGCGAGCCAGAATCTGTTTGTACTTTGTATTTGTGTTTGTGCAATTAATAATGGCAAGTCTGAAAGGAATTTGCCTGGCCTGGGCCCCTCGGCTCCTTTTAAGTGTGCAGCACAGTCATTTCATAATTTTCCCGAGTTTTTCCTAATGAGGTGGTGGGGCCATTCGCCTCCGCCGACGCCATCAAAAAACAAGCTCCAGACAATGGTCAGTTATCCTGTTGAGAGCATCTCAAATATGCAAAACTAAATTCAATTCTTGGCTAATACAAATATGCAGCTCGGATCTGAAAATGTTTAACTTTTGCTCTAATCTGACATAATGAAAATGAAGTGAAATGGGCGGCTGAGGGATTAGAAGGCGGGGCAGGATGAGGAGTGGCCGCCCCGGTGGAATGGCAGATTCATCTCAATCAATTAGACGTCTCCGTGTGAGTGTGTGCTTGTGTGCTGGGGAAAATGTAATAAACTTAAGTATGCATGCTGGAATATGTATTCCGAATATATTTGCATAAATGCAACTACTGCACATGCAAGCCGGGCAAACATCAACAACAATGGCTGAGCGGAAACAGGAAATGCAAATGTCTCACAGGGGCGGAAATCTATTTCAATAAACTTGCGACATTGATAAATTATTAATCTGACATCTTTCCAGTTGTTGCCATGTTTCTGTTTCTGCCTCGGCAGTTGCAACTTTTGAAATTCAATTATCCGATCCTGCTCCGACTCGGGTCCTGGCTCCGGTCCTGGCTCCATCTCCTGCTCCTGACAAGCACATTTTCGCCAGTCTTTCCTGAGGTCGGTCTAACAAACGAGAAAAAAAAAGATGACAAACGAGTGGCAATCGGAAAAATGTGGCCATAACTGGAGCGACTGGCCATATACACGTGTGCAAGTGTGTGCCATCGACAGGGCTTTGTGATGTTTCCGCCTGACAGCTGGAATTAAAATTCTTCCTCGACGTCCCGATTTATGCCTCCTCCAGTGCGTTCGGAGCGGAGTCAGCAATCTGCCAGCTCCGGCTGAATCAAAAGCCAGCTCTCCCCAGCCAAAAGTCTGTTAATTGTTGTGTGGTTCTGCACCTGATGTCGCCAAAGAGAAAGGGTTGGCAGCGATGCCCCTCCTGCTGCTGCTGCCGCTACTGCTGCTGGAAAATTCTGGCCCAAAAGAGTTGACAGCGAGTGCGTTGCGGTGTTTGGGGGGAAAAAAACTTCAAGCCGGATTTTCCCAGACTTTGCTGACATGCGGCTGGAAGCTGCGGCTTTTGACCCATCAGAAAACTCAGCTTTGCTGCGGTCTCACCGTAGCTAAGCGATAAAATTATCCACCTCTTTTTTATAAATTTACCCGGCAAATGGCAAGTGACAGCGTCAGGCACTCAACAAAATAACATCTAAGTAGTGAGGTTATACGAAAAATTAATAGTTAAACTAAAAGCGAAAAGATAAATATAGTTAAAATGAAGGGTAAATTAAAGTCAGCATTTATAACTTTGAAAAGGTTCAGCTAGAGCTGAGTTTTATATATAAAAGTTACTGAAATAATCATATTATAGTATTATAATACAATTTAAAATATGACTAAATAAGTGCTACATCTTACAAGCAAATTTTTTTGTATTTCAATTCTTAATAGTTAGTTGAGAATTTTGATAAAACGTAAAATGTGACTACTTTTATTTTATCCCATCTTATAGTATTTTTTATTAAAGAGGAAGCGGAAAATATTACAAATTTGAATATTTTACCAACACTCTGAGTTTTTTTTTTCTTGAAAATATGATAAGACACATAATATGACAAGAACTAAAATATTTTTAGAAATTAAAATGCTAATATTGTTTTCGCAGTGCTTATCCCAACATAGCCTTTTCTTTCAATTTTTTTGTTTTAAAAATTTTTTCCCGGTGCAAAGAGTATGAGAAAGGGTCAATTTGGAGGTGTGGCCACACTTTAAAGCGCTTAATTTTCGTCCCTAGTTTGGTGAGCACTTCTTCTAGTCTGTTGCACGCGCTCAAAAGGTTGCTGCTGCGAGCGCGCCGCCCCGCTTTGTTGCCGCAATTCAAAATGCAACGAATTTTGCACCGTCTGCTGCATTCGCATTTGCATTTCGCAGCCCGTATTCGGAGTCGGAGTCGCATTGAGTGACACAATATAAATCCGAAAGTAGTTGAACCTCGTCTCGCTGCCGTCCAAAATGCTTTTTTAATTATGCACATGGGGGGTGGGGAGGAAGAGGAGGCGACAGAAGTCGAAAGGGAGACAGAAGGAAAAGTGCCAGCAAGTTTTGTTTGCAGACGAGTTAGACTTTGAAGCTGCCAAGCCAACTTCCTGACTAGTCTGAAGTCTGTCGCCCTGTCTCTTTCTCATCCCACTAGCCTCCCCTTGCTTTTTGTGCCGGCTAGACAAGATTTGTTTATCTGCTGTCTCTTTCGCCGCTGATGGTTCTGCGACTTTTGTTGTTATCCCGTTATCTGTGTTGCGCCAGCTAGCCGCCATCTGTCTGCTTGATGTGATACTAATCCCAGACACGCTGCCACCAGCTGACGGATGCGACACCAACCTTAAGTGAGTCGAGATCGGATCTGGAACAAGATCTGTGATTTTAAACAAAACAAATGTCACATGAGAAACAGAAAAAAAACTTTAAATTTTATACATACATTATATTAAATTTGTACCCTTTCTATAGCTTCAACTAGGGGTCAAGGATCATAATTCAGGGGTTGCCTTCTCCCTTGTACCATATCTAAGGTGACGTCATCAAGTATGCAATACAAATACAATTATGTTTGTGTGCGATAACTTGTCATTATGCAAAATATGCTGCATTATTTATAGCATAAACACAGGCGCTGACATTGCATGTCAGGCCAAAGTTGAATCCTGAAAAAAGAGCCAAGAACTGCAACTTGGCCAAAAGCAGCAAAAACAAACAAACACTCACACAAAAAAAAACAACGTAGTAAACAAACGAGCACAAGAACAGAAACAACAACAATGTGCAACACAATTGCTGCCGCACTTAAAATTAATTGAACTTGAAACAAGTGCAGCCGCAGCCGCAGCGCCAACTCATGAGAAATTCTGTGGTCGAGCCAAAAGGCAAAAACTTTTAGCCACACACACACACTCGCACACGCACACACCGAGTCTCTCACACTTGCAGAAAGCTTTCATTAGTTCTGGCCGGCCAAGTTTTCGTCGTAGTTTACTTTTTCTGGTCAAGTTCCAACGGCAAACTTAATATTTAGTGCCATTTGCTTGCTCTGACAGTTTCCAGAAGTCAAATCGTTCTTGTTCTTCTTTTGGAACCTGCTGATGCCACTGCTTTTGGTACAGTCTGAGATCGGTAAGGTGAACAATTAAGAAACTATTGAATTTTGATAGTCAAATTTCATGAGAAATAAATTTATATTTACAACAAGCTTTTATTTGAGAAATTTATTAGATTTCAAATCACTTTAAAACTCAAAACCTAAATCAAATGAATTTTTAATATGAAACCCAAGCTTTGACTATAATTTTAAAATATTTTTTGACCAGGATAATTTGTAATATTTAAATCTTTAGAAATACCCACTGATACATGTTATTAAAAACCAATCGCATTATGGCCCTTATGTCTTCAATAATATTAATTTGTAGTACAAAAACACATCCTAATTAAACACGATACCCAATGAAACCATATAATTTCCAATTTACCCAGAATTCAACTTAGTAGAGTCCTTCCGTAGTTTTTGTTGTTTTTTTTTCTAAGTGGTCAGTCCAGGTTCTCTTCTGCTTTTTGGTTTTCTGCGCGAACAAGTTGGTAGGATGAAAGTGCATTGAAATCTTTGTAAGTAACTTGAGTAAGCCAACTTGCGAGGACGACGGCAACAGCAACAACAACACCAACACCAACAGCACATGGACACACAACAAAGGAGAGGCAGGAGCAGCAGAACAACAAATAACAAAACAGGACATCCACAACAAATGGTTTTTATCGCTTTTTGCAAGTTCTATGTGCGTATTGTTGTTGGCATAGTTGTTGGCTGCCGGTTATTTGGCCAACTTTTTATATAATGCATGGAAAGTTGCTGGCCGCTGACAAGTTGAGCGACCACCAACAATGTTTGGCCAGGCAAGTTTCCATGCTTTATTTGGCATAATCAAAATGCTATTTAAGGACATGCTCCCACGCTATCTCTCCATTTCTCTCTTTTCGAGCAGCTTAAAATATTAAACAGCAATTACAAATGCGGTCAAATTAATAGCAAAAAAGGGATAAAGGTGATTAATGCAGCAGGGAGAATCTAGATACGGTATTTGTATTTTTTTATAATTAAAAAAAAACGTTGAAAAAATGTCTATTTTTTCTGCATTTAATTTAATTGCGGAATTAATAATTGAGGTTCTCCTTGACTTAATTCCAAGTATTTTATTTAAATGTTTCTGGTTGTTATTGATTTTGGTTTTTAATTGTTAGCAAACCAGCTAACTCGAACTTTTAATGAAAGTTTTGGCCTAAAAAGGACTCTCCACATCCCTTTTTTTTAATAATTTATTTCCAGAAAGACATTTTTCCCAAATAGTATCCCCATTTATATTTTGTAACTATTTCCTTCGCCCAAGCTGTGTGTTCCCAAGATGAAAAAAGCGAGAGAAACTAAGCAGAACTCACACACTTTTTCCCCAAGGAAGCTTGAGAGGGACAACGTGCGTGACTGTGGGGTGTCATGTGTGGTGTGTGTCCTGCCCGTTTGTTTGTGTACGTGTTGGGGCATACGCGCTGTGCAAAGTGCGCTAAATTAAGCTGTCATTAAGGACTTAATTAAAGTCCTTTGTTGAAAGTTGACATTGTGTGAAAGAAACGTTTGCGAAAACAAATGACAATGGCAACGTTGTCGTTGCTGCACTTGAAAGGCTATCGCCAAAAAAGGAGGAAAAATGAAAAACCCCGAAAAATGGCAGCGAACATCAAAGCAACTACAAAAGCACCAACAACAATGGGGGTGCGAGTGGGTGAACATGTGTCAAAAATTTTCAACAGTATCATGATGCAAGAGCTCTGCGGCGGTCGAGGGGGACAGGCGTAGTGTACTGATGCTGCGAAAACTCATTAGCAGGCAAACAGAGAGAAGAGGCCAGACAGACAATGCCAAAGGAGACAAACACACAGGCGTACAGGTTGAGCGTTAACTCCCGTCTCCTCCCCTCTCCACCGACGACAATTGCAAATATCAAGAGAAGAAGAAACATAACCGACTTGCTTTTTAATTAAATATTTTGCCAAGCAGACACTCAAATGCCAGAGACACTGTCAAACTGTGTTTAATTGCCGCCCGAAGGCAGGGCTAAATGCAAACGTGTGTGTTTGCCTGCATACCTGGGGATCCTGGGAGCCGGAATCTGGAATCCGAGGTCGCAGTCTATCCTGCGTTTTGTTTGCCTGGCTCAGCAAATGTTTGCTCATTGCCAAAATTGTCGTTGCTTGGAATAATAAAAATCACATTCGTCGCTTCCGCACGACTTTGCGGTGAAATTGGGAAATTGAAAAGGCGCCATTTTGTAACGGTACTCAGCGACAATGTGTATTCGCCCGTGAAAATTGAGAATAAGATAATTGAAAATATTAAAGCTAAGTTATTAAAACTAAGTTATCATTGGGCGATTAGTTGTATTTCAATTAATACGACAGAAAATGGATTAAACAGAAGCGAAACTGCGTGATAACGATATTCAGTTTTATGCCGGATTTGGTTTTTGATCGTTATCCGGGTCCACAACCTTACGTGATCAGCCAAGTTCCAACCCAACATTTTCGATTCCAATAGACAAACTAGTTTAAAAATATATGATATATCGATACTATAAAATTCGAAATACATCGATGCATCGATGTTTTCATCGATGTTTTTGCACCTCTACTGATCGTGAATTGTTTTTTTTTATTGTTTTTGTCTTTTGTGTTTCCGCTTTATTGAGCATTTTAAAATTGATTTCTTTCGTGTGCGGTTCTTACTTTACTCCCCCTTAAATATGACTTAAAACTATCTAGCTAGTGTTTAAATAATTGTCTTGTGACGGTCCATTCAATTCGATGCCTAAAAACTCCAATTTAAGTTACAAACTCCCAACAACAACTCAAGTGTGTATCTCTGGTTTTGTGTTTATGTGTGCAAATCTTTGTGTGCTTGTATGAAAGTAAATTCAAAGTTAAAATGTAAGCAACTAACGAAATATTTGCAGGCCAATCATTTATTAATCGCTGAACAAAGCCAAGCCGGTGCAATTGTTTAAACTTTTGAGCTTGTTTACCTGTGATTCGCTGCACTGCTCACTTGTAGCGCGTTCCCTCGCGCTGTCTCGCTCTCTCGCGCGAGCTGAGGAATTCCTGTTGTTGGCATTGTTGTTCTGTTCCCTATTCTTTTATTTTTTCCTGCGTGGGCATAACCAGTTTCCTTTTTTCCTTTATCTTTATCGCACATACTTCGCGACCAATTGTCGAGTGCTAAGTGCGTTGAAATCGAATTGAAAACCGAATTGAACTCACAACTGGGAAAATACATTACTTTATTTGTGTGTGACAGTGTGTGTGCGTGTATGCATCCCATATATAATTAATCCAAACGAAATTGGCACTACCGTCGAAAGGGGGAGGTGTGGGGCGGAGTGTTATAAATCGCCCGAGGAAAGAAGTTTATTTTAAAATCCATTTGCCAGTGAAATCAATTCCATTGCAATTGCCGCAAAAGTGTGTAAAAATAATACAAGTTAAATGTGTTAACGGCTATTCGTGAGAAAAAACGCGCCGGTTTTTCTCCTGCAACGGTAAAATCAACAAGCAATCGTCGAAAGCACGCTCTCTTTCTCTCTCGCTGTAATCCAATTGAGGTTTGAGGGCAGCCTAGACCCCTCTCCCTCTCTCACCCGCGCGCGCCCACGCAATGTCGCTGCTCCTGCTATCGCCACTCCTTGCACTCCTGTTGCTCCTGTCCAGCAGTGTGAGCGAGACGGCTGCGGACTATGAAAACACCTGGAACTTCTACTATGAGCGTCCTTGTTGCACTGGAAACGATCAAGGCAACAACAACTACGGCAAACATGGAAGAGGTAAATAAACGAAAAGGGGCCACAAACGAAAAAACAAGGATTAAAATACATTTGTTAAATAAATTTATATTTCATGTACACAGGGGTTTTCCTAGGCTATTTTTTAAAGGGTATTCTACAGTAACAAAAAACGGAGTGTTTGGAGCTTTACAAGTTGTTTAAAAATATTACTTTAAGCCTAAATAAATTAACATTGGGAAGTCTTTTTAAAACCCACAAAATATAACACCTGGCACTATACATAAAGCTTAAGCTCTTAATTCAACGTTTTTATTTGAATTAAGAAATTTTGTGAACATTTTTTAATAGTATACTCTTTAAAATCGTTCCAAATCAATATACAAAACTTTAAATAGAGAGAGTATTACGCACATCGGTTTCCCCTGGGGGCTTACACTACACATCCGTTTTTTAACAGTTGCAAATATTATTTTTCAATTTTTCAGGCAACAACAAATTTGTAATTTATTTGCCATAATATTCGCACATGTTCTTTGTGCCTTTATTATTTATCTCGTTTGGTTCGGTTTCAATTGCGTCTATTTTTTCTCGGTCCCCGATTGGGGCCATTTTCCACTTCCATTTTGCTGGACCCTCTGCTGGGAGCATTGTTATTGTTGTTATTATTTATAATTTGCATATTAATGCGCGGCATTCATAGCGAATATTGGCGGGCTGTGCAATTGTAAATTGTTGCTATTCATATGCATATTTCATGTTTAAACAAATACCAATAATGTAATCATATTTTAACCATATGCAGTCCCCGTAATCCACAAAGATAAATCCTGAATGATATATAATTGACTGTTGTGTCCCCTTAATGCTGCGACCGAAAAAGAATGTAAAAACTTTTCCATTTTTAATGAGAAATCAAAGTCTTATTCCCAAGCCCTCTGTTCGCTCCAAAGTTTGACCAGTTTTATTGAGTCATTAAGGCCTAGGAGTTATTTAAAATTCAACTATGTGAGCCGAAACAGGTTTCTGGCCGTTTTATGAGTCCGTAACATGTTGGATTTTGCTTAATAATTTTGGGCAGCATTAATTTATCATCTTGAGGTTGATTGAAAAGTTCCCCAGAGTTCAATGGATGCCGAGGAACAGCAAAAAGCTATCAGAGAACGTTGAACGTAGAAAATGTTGTATACAAAATTTAAATATCATTTGGCTTGGCGAACACACAACAGAGCTTCAGGTCAAGACCAGTAAACATTTTCTAATAGCTTCACGTGCCAGAATGCTGGTCATGGCTTTTCCGCATTTTCTCTCCCAGCTTCCCCCCTTTTTCTCGCTATATCTTTAAGCTATAAGCTATAAGTGCAGCATAAAACTTCACGTGCCGACAAGAACTTTTGGTCCTTGCCGCATGTTGCACTGTAAACTCAATAGCTAAGCACTTGCCCCCGAGAGGAGAACGTGAGGCGATTAGAGGAGCCTTCAAGCTGTTTGCGCATACTTTACTAGAAAGTTCTATACCACAATAAGTGTATGGGAAGAAAACAAAGAAAAATTCACAAATATTGGCAAAATATTAGGTTTATGGTTGCTCTTTTTGGAGAATATATAATTTTAAATAATATGTAAGCAAAATAAATATAACAAGTAACAAAGTAAAACAAAACAAGCTATAACCTAGTATATAATACATCTCATGCTACTATTATTGTGACCGCTACTGTCTATCGGAAAATACAAAATAAAAAATTTAATATATACTGGAAAGGCTAGAAGGTGGAACGCTGCACCAGATGCACCATATAAACCTATCGTTAAGCAATAAATTAAAACACTTAAACCGCAAAGCACACAAAATGCAGCGAACTGTGTGACAACAAAACTCTAAAATGTCAACTATAAATTCCCCTTTGATGGTTAAAATTTATTTTCTGTTTTCTTTTTTCTCCCCGCCTCCATTGGAATGAAAAAGCACTATTTTTATTGATTTAAATTAAATTAATTGCACTTCATTTTAGGGAATACTAAATTTATGTCTTTTGGTGGCATTTCCCTAGCCCCGTTTCTCTGCATTTCCCCCTCTTTCACCACCTCGACCACTTCAATTGGTTGACTCAGCGGTTTGACAGATGTTTTTAGCGACGACTCTTTTCCCTAAATTCTATTTTTATATTGTATCTTTCGGCCTGTCTGTTGCTTCCTCTTATTCGTTCTTCTTTTCTTTGTCTCCCCGCACACATAAGATACAAAGATACAAAGTTCGCCTGCTGTTTGACAGAAGGTGTAATGACTTCATTATAAAGACCAAACCCATGATTATTGACTCATTTTAGCGGCAGGTAGCCGAGGTTGAGCCTCCTAAAAATGTGTGTGGATTAACACGAAACTGCAGGCGTCCCGCTGACCTTAAAAAAGGAAGGGAAATGGTTAACAATACTGATGAAATTCACAGAGTTGGAAACCGTCAATCTATAGGAAATATATTATTATACAATATATTATTATACATGTATAGATTCTGAAAATCTCTGAAATCTCAACTTATGTTATATTCTTTTACAGCTTATAATTTCTAAAACACAAGATTAATTGAACTTTGCCTCGCAAAAAGCTATAGTTTGGGATTGTAGCATATATTTTTATAATATTTATTTTCAAAGCTTGGATTAATTTTCTATTGTCAAAGATAGCGCCTTAATCTGGGATTTATTACAGCCAGTGGGTGTCTGCCTCTTTTTCTAAGCGCAACAGTTTAAAGAGCTTCTTAGTCAGTCTCTTAGGGTGTAGGCACACTGCTGACCCATTAAAACGACAAAAGCGATAAAGCTAGAGCGTAGTTCTTGCCCCCGGAGTTGTATATATATATTTTTTTAGAGAGAGCAGTAGTGCCACAGCAAGCTCCACTTCATCATGGCAATGTCAAAAGCTGTTGACACAGTAGCTCATTGAGCCCACCCCTTTGCTGTAGACTGTAGAGTCGTTGGGTGCCGGTGCTCTCTCCGGGAGCTCCAGGCGGGGATTTACCTGGCTGTGAGCCTGCAATCGGGGCCGAGAACTGGGGAACCACCCAAAGCATGTCAGGCTTGGTGCGGCACCGCGCTGCTCACAATGAAAAGTTTCCCGCGAAATTGAATTTCAATGCAATGCCCGACACCTTCAGCTGCAAAAGTGGGGCTTAATAATGTTTCACTGCGAACAAGTGGCAAGGTGGCAAGTGGCAAGTGGCGAGTGGCGGCGACTTGCGAGTGGGAGCAACAAGCGGCGGTGGCGGCAACATCATTAAAAGTGTGTTTAAAGCGGGCTCTTTTCCTAAGTTTTAGTTGGCCAGCTGCGAACGCAGGGAAAATCACGTTTCGCCTTTGGACAACTTTGCTAACTCCACTCGGAGAAAAAAGCGTTCTAAAATCATAAAAACTTCTTGGCAAGAATAAAAAGTTTTGATAAAGTTGGGGCGGGACAGAGAGAGACCTCCTTCAATCGGAAAATTGTTCTGAAATGTAGATTTGATTTGTGTTGAAACAAAAAAAGATGTTCACTGGTTGCAAATATACAATTCACTTCAGGATTATGACTATGACTTCTCAGATATTTTAAAATTTAATTTGATAAATTTGTTTCGGGGGTTTTATTTCCTTCAGTGCCCTTGCAAATAGTTATGCAATACTCGATTGATAAAGCCGCACTTTATGTAGGCTGTGGCGGCTGATTAAACCAGAGGAAGTCAGTCAGCTTATCGCCCCCGAGGGCAAAAGAAATATAAAAACCGGGCTGAGGAAAGCAGAGAGTAGGAAATGGACAGAGGAATACCGATAGCAAAGTGTAGCAAAATGTTGCAAAAGCAATTAGCACAGGCAACAGGCGAAATGCAATCAATCAACTGCAAATGCAGTTAGGCCACAGATTCTGTCGTTTGCCATAATTCAATCACCTTAAATTGATGCAAACAACTCGCTTAACGTTAATATCCATTTAGCCCCATCATTTTAAGGTGAAATTTAATTAAATTTTCATTCACAGCCCGCCTGTGTGTGTGTATGTTTGCTTCGGCTTAATTGACTTAGCCTAAGCATGCCAAAGACCAAAATTTGCATTCTCTTTTGTCTGGCCAAAATATGTTGCATATGGCTAGCAAGCAAGTTGCGGCTTTTTGTGCACTTAAGTGGCAACAGCATCAAGACTTTCATGGCAAATTAGGCGGGCCGCAGAATGTTTTACTGGCCGAGCAAATTTACCATAAAGGTGCTGGGGTTAGAACCTAACAAAAAAATAGGATAAAGGAGCTGCTATTATAGGTAACGAAGTGGGAAATACTCTACTGTAAATTGTTAGTAATGCCTAGAAATAAAAGTGAGATTTAAATGTATCTTAGACTGATTTCTAATTATCATATTCAGAATACCTACTAAACATTTCATTTTCCAAAGGTTACTTGACTTTTGAAAGATACGCAAAGTTAGAAAAACAGACCGAAAAATACACCGAAAGATACACTGGAGAGAAACCATTGATCGCATACTGACATTTGGGAAATGTGGATATGTGTACTTCTATTTTATAATGCTCTCCCATCCGCAAGGGTATAAAAAAGTGGTTTTAAAAACTATTTCAACCGTTTATGTGGCCGAAAGACACACACTCACACATGAGCTCGTCAAATGGAGTTGCACCATGAAGCGGCAGCACCTCTTCTACCTCAAACTCCACCTCGTTTTAACCAAAAACGAAACAGTTACCGCATCCGCATTTTGTTGCGTTTTTGTTGCCAGCTTTTGGGCGATGTCCAGGCTATATACCACCATACTATACTATACTATACTATATATGTTGTTGCCGGTGCAGTTTCTACTGCTGCTGGTCTGTCTAGTGGTGTTTTGACTGCTCTTTTCATGCTTTTTTATGAGTGCGCTAGCCGGGTATATTTTTTTTTTTTTTGCATTTCTGCTGGTATTTTGCAACAAAATGAACTTGCCGCTGCGCATTGCTGCTGCCATAAAATGAACTAAATTGAGTTGAAAATGTTTCGCACAGAACAGCCACCACCCTCGCAGAATTTCTCATCGTCGGAATTTTCATTTCTATATTGTGTAGTGTAGAATTAAAGCTGCAGCAGCCGCAGCAGCAGCAGACCCGAAGCCTTTGGGCATTCAGGCACGGCGTACAGTGCTGACAATAAGTGTATTTACCATGCATATGCGTTTTAATTATATACACACAGACACAATCAGGAGAGGCGACGGAGACAGTCCACGAATGTGGCTCTTTTGTTGTTGTGTGCAAATGAAATGGCAACCACTTTGGGTAAGCATTTTGGTTTCCACTTCCATGTGCGCCCGCTCCTCCCTCCTCCCAGCTGTTCATTCTGCAATCCTATTCTTCTTTGGCTTTTCTCGACCCGCTCGCAGTCGGTCCCCCCCATGCCACGCCTTACAGTTTCGGTTTGTAGCCCAGGTGCAGACGTCTAGACGGCTTTTGGAGTGCTTAGAGCCGACGTGAACGTCTCATAATTAGCAAAAGCATGGAAATAAGTAGGGAAATTTCCACAGAAATATTCTGGGTTGGTTTCAAGAAGCAGGGAAATTAATTTAGTTGGTTTGAAATTATTTTCAATGTTTTTATTTTATTTTAGTTAATAGTTTTGGAGCCATGGAACGAATACTATTAACATTAAATTTTACTTGGGCTTTGCCTAGTGTTATCATACAGCAGAAACGCCAAGAAGAAATATGTATTATATTTTTACCAAGGCTATAATTCATAAATTATGAAATAAAATAGCCACAGAATTTATTTTAATACTAAGAAGTTTGTCTGTACATTTTATTTTCTGTCGATTTGTCCGCGTTTCGTTTTTGCCTCATTATCGCCATCCCATTGTCTAGACTCTAGACATTCCTTGAGTTAGTTGAGCCACAAAAGAAACTCCGCAAACTAATAATTTTCAAAGGAAATTTTGGTTTTCTACTTTAAAGATTATTTAACCAGCTATGTTAGCTTAACTAGCCTTGGGGTATTGATTTGACATAACTATAGTGGAAGGAAGAATGCCTGGAGAACCAGTTCCATTTTGTGTGTCATCTTTTGCGACAAATTTGGAATTCACCTTAACATTTCAAAGGTAAATGTCAGCCAAGGGCTCGTGCACCTGCAACTGACATGGGCTTTCTACGCTCCTATATATACATATACTCGCCTGGAGCGCGGTCAAATGGGTGGATTGAGTGGGTGGAAGGACATTAAATTTACAATATGCTCATTGCAATTCCACTTGCCTCTCCTCCGCGCTTCCTTAGCTGCTTCAGCTCGCATTTGATTTGATAATAACGTTTTCGGAAATGTCATTTTCTCCCTTCCAGAAATTGATTTGACTGCCGCCGTCGACTCATCTTAACGCTTTTCGCTCCGTTTTGCCACACGTGGGGGGTTGGTCGTAAAAGCCAAACGCATATTTATGAAGAGCATAAAAATTATTGACATATATGGCGGAGTCATAAATGCTCATACACATAAGCACTCTCCTACTCCCTCTCACTCCCTACCAAATGAAAATCCCAAAGGAAAATGGCCAAGCGAAACCGAAAAAAAAGGAATATAAAATTTGCCGTTTGTTTTCCTTTTTTTCGTTACTCAAAGGCAGCTCGTAAATGCAATTTGATTTTGATTGGACTTGGATTAAAAGCAAATAAAGTTCACATCTTAAATGTCAAATTTTGAAAGGATTTTTACAGTTGCCTTCTGGGTAAACTTTAGCGGCATATTGCGGGATCTCCATGGGGTCTTGGACAAGAAAAATGGATAAGGCTGATAGGCGGAGAGATGTTTTAAAGTGGGTTTATCTGCTGTAAAAAATGTATAAAAAAACGCATTTAATGGCAAGTTTTTGTGTAGAAGTTTTCGATCTGTATTTTATAGACATCAAATAATTCCATAAAGAAACTTGAAGAATAAATAAACTTTCTTACTTTGCACAGCCATTAAAAAACTTCTATGTACGACATATATTGTTTTCTATAGTTTCTTATTTAATAGGATTAACCTAGAAATTTTAACTCATTAAATAAACCAATAAAAATTCTAATAAATTTCTTAAACCTCATTTTTCCATTCCGAATTTTACCATTAATTTAAAAGGCCCCATTTTCAGTCACTTGCACAAAGTGCCAGAAGCCAATTGGGATAACCTCGATTCGCTAGAGTTCACGTCCTTTAGTGCCATCAATTTTATGTTAATATTTGCCATATTTTTATTGGCTTAATCCAGTCATGAAATCGTGGCAATATGTTTTTACTGGCTGCCGATGACAATTGGCCCCCATAAACAATCCGCAAATCGTTGTGTGCCGGAGAGATTTAACCAATTCCGGGGCAGACTCCATGAACATTTATAGTTCTGTGGCTCAAAGGATACTATTAAATCGACTCCAGAGCAGCTCGCAACTCAATGTGGTCAATTAAGTTGCGTAAGTGTATATGCAAATTGTTTATGATTTTCTTTTTTGCCTCATTGGCTTTCTTAAAGAGTTCTGGAAAAGCTCCTCCTCACTTTTCCCCTTTAAGATGCAAGTATAAAACTTGGGGTAAAACTTGTTGTAAAAAAGAGGAAAACAAAATAGAAACGGAAGGGGGAAAAGTCGAAGAAAAAGCAGGAAAGTTCGACAGGCATTCACAATAAAAATATGTACAAAAGCATTTCAAGCGTACACAAGTCGACTTCCTGTTTGGCAAGGACATTCTATCCGAATTGTGCATGCAAACAGGCATGCGAATATATATATATGGGGATGTGAGTGCGCACTTCTATTGTAGTTGGCCAATAGGTTGCTCGTTCGTTGTTCGTTTCCCCTTGCCCTGCCCCAAAAAAAGGGAACAACAAAAAAATATATTCACCCGAAATCGGAAATCAAAAATAGCTACATTTCTGCCTGTTTTCCAGCCATCCTGCGGGGTCTTGGGTTTCCTTTCGGTATTTACATATTCCATTGTTGAGCAGAAGCATAAATCGGATGCCTGTTTGGGTGCTGGCTGCTGGCCGCTGTTGTGTTTGGTTTGGTTTGGGGTCCTGCCCTTTTGTTTGCTCCTTCGCTGACCTCTGTCATACTTTCGGCCATTGTGCGGGGGATAATGTCGCCTGGTCATCCATAATATTTCTCGAACGACATTTGACACTTTCGGGGCCCGCAGCTTCCTCGTCCCCATGCTTGCGTCTCATAACTCCCATCATCTCAATTAATTGCTGATGATATTGAGGCAGCGCGTTGAGTGACAGGCGGGCAAATACAAATTAGTTTAATTAAAGAACTGTGTGCTCAGCATTTAGCAATAACCACATACACACTCACACACACATCATCCTCCCGATGGGCAAACAATTTGCAGACAAAGCGACGTCACAGAAATTAACATAATACAATACTTATAATTAATGGCTCTTGTTTGTCGGAGGGCTGGGTGAGTTTTCCCTAAACTCTCCTTATTTTCTGCTTCGCTCTGCGGAAAACTTCAATGTAAATAAACAAAGCCATTCTTGAGTCTTCTTTCCTCAATTTTTTGTTGCCTTCGTGGAAAAAATGTGCATGAAAATGTCATTTGATTGAAATGGGATATCTATCTATCTGTATCTCTGGCCCCCATTCCGTTTGGTCTGTGGCCAGTGTCCTGTTCGAGTATTTGCCGGGAATGAAAACTTTGTTGACACTATCTAGACGCCATGTCCGCCATGTCCCTGCATCCGCCGTATCACTTAGGGAAAATTTCTTGAGCAAATATTGAATTCACTTAACGAAAATGTTTTCCTTTTTCACTCCACTTTCAGATCATGTGCGGGAGTTTAACTGCGGCAAGCTGTACTACCGGACATTCCATATGAACGAGGATCGGGATACGCTCTATGTGGGCGCCATGTAAGTTGTTTTAACTTTAATAACCGTTGAGCATTGAATGTATATCTTTCCCTCCTCTTCCAGGGATCGTGTATTCCGTTTGAACCTGCAGAACATCTCCTCGTCCAATTGTAATGTAAGTACTATGGCTAACTTTGCTTTCACCGACTTCGCGTCCGATTATCCTAAATGCCTCGAATATGATAATCCTAGAGAACGCTTTTAGGCTAAGTCCTTTTGCCGCCAAAGGTCGCCAGAGGGGATGTGGCAGGTTGTCCAGGGTCGAGTCACAAATCTAACTGACAGAGGCAGCAGCAGCAGCGGCGGCAAAAAAGGAAACAAAATCATGAAAAGCTTTTGGGCAAAACAACTTTGCTTGCGGCCGTTGCGCTGTGCTCTGTGGCATATTGTTAAAAATTCATTATACTCCCCGTTGGCAGGGTAGGGTGTGTGGGTGTGAGTGTGTGCGAGGAGTGTTTTCCATAGTTTCCAAATGGCCGCTAAGCTTCTTGCAGCTTTTTGTGGCCATAAAGCGCCATCTAAACGTTGTCAGCACAATACACCGGCTTAGCAGCCTTTTAGGCGCACTTCAAATGGCAACACGACAACGACGACAGCCACAAATCTTCGATTCCCACGGCGCAGCAGCCAAAAAAAAAAAAACAGAATGTTTATTTTAGTTAACCCAACTGCACAAAAAAGGGCAACAAAAAACATATTTAATATGCACTCTCTTGTCCGGGGCATTATGTTCCGGGCGTATTCCCCGAACTGGCCCAGTCGCCGTCCTCGGGCTCAGGTTTATGCGCTGCCCAGATATCGTATCGGGCGCCACATACGCGAACTTGCCACAACATTTGCGAGGCAATTCGATTACAGGAAGTGCTACCCCGTGTCCCGGGCACCTAGGGCGTGGGCCTGGGCTTGGGCTGTTTATGAATTTATGACTTGCAAAAGTTTGTTTTATGAGCGGGAGACAGGCACACACACGCACCTGATTTGAAGCTGAAGCTGCCTTCTCCTCGCAGTGCCCTTCATCCATGCCATTTCCGTTTCCACCTACCATTCCATGGCATTCCCAGGCCCTACCTACCTACCTCCACTCACAACGCATCTTCGAGCTGAATCGTAAAAGTCTAAGAGGTTATATTTCCTTGTAGCGCATGTTCGCCAGCCAGGATACGTCAATATATTTTATGCGGTTAAGTGCGAATACATTCGCCCGTGGGCATCATTTGGCTCTGGCCTATACACAGGCAGCTATACACTGCCAGAAAAGGGCGGGAAAGAACAGGAAATATGGTTATTAAATGTAAATAATGATAGTTAAGAAAGTCTCTTATGATATATTATTTAAAGTTGTTTTTATGTTAGCTATTGTTTTGTTTTTTAATTACTAATGAATACTAAATAAATGCTCCTTAAATTCTCAACTTCATTGTTCCAGTTTGAAGTTATTCTTGCATTTGTTATCTTGAGTTAATTAATACCAAATGCTTAGCAAATGTTATATTTTTTTATACCCTTGCAGGGTATTATAATTTTAGTCAGAAGTTTGCAACGCAGTGAAGGAGACATTTCCGACCCTAAGAAGTATATATATTCTTGATAAGCATCAACAGCCGAGTCGATCTAGCCATGTCCGTCTGTCCGTCTGTCCGTCTGTCCGTCTGTCCGTCTGTCCGTCTGTCCGTCTGTCCGTCTGTCCGTCTGTCCGTCCGTTTCTACGCAAACTAGTCTCTCAGTTTTGAAGCTATCTGAATGAAACTTTGCAGATAGTCTTCTATATGCTCTCACTACTATATAAGTCGGAACGGGCCGGATCGGACGGCTATATCATATAGCTGCCATAGGAACGATCAGTAAATTTTAATGAAAAAAATTATAACTTAACCAATTTTTAAGATATTTGCATAAAATTTTAGATCTGACCATTTGGTTATATTTTAAAATTTCTGTTTTAATTTTATCAAAATCGGACAAGTATATCATATAGCTTCCATAGGACCGATCGGAAAATTTTAAGAAAAAAAATCTAACTAAGCCACTTTTCCACATATTTTCATAAAATTTTAGACGTAGCCATTTTGTATTATTCCAGAATTTCGGATTTAATTTGATCAAAATCAGACCACTATAACATATAGCTGCCATAGGAAAATATATATCCGTTTGGCTTTGTTGCTAGCAACATTTTTCGCCAGCAACACTCTGGCAACATTTATTTTATGACAGTACCCGAGAAAGCGAAAAAGTCAGAACATTTTTCTTCTTTTTTATCTACTTACTGCAAGGGTATTTAAACTTCGGCATGCCGAAGTTAGCTTCCTTTCTTGTTTATAAAAAAAATCGTTTTTCGAAAGTGCTGTTAAAATCTCAATTATTTATTATTGAAACTTTGTTTGAACTCTTTGATTTAAAATTTTAATTCCTGATTCAGTTAATATATTACAAATTGAAAACTCAATTTTCTCTCAGTGCCTTTCTCTCCTTTCCGCTCCCAACTCCTGCACCTGTTCCTCCTCTGGCTGCTACCGCTGCTTTATGCGCCAAATGCAAATTCAACTAAATAATACATGATTTTGGTTTTATATGAACGCTCTGCTGCGACTGTCGGCCTCCCAAGTGGGTGGTGGCTGGGTGGTTAGGTGGTTGGTCGGTCGGTTGGGGGGTCGGGTGGGTGGGTGGATGCCGCTATGGCGATGGCGGCAATGGAGAGGTTGGTGCGTGAAAATATTTCGTGTGTGCCTCTGCCTGGGTAACATTACGTGATTTATAAATAAATTTAGTTGAAAGCATTCTGAAGGTGCCACGGACGACTGCTAGTTGTAGTTTATGCCACATGCGGCATCCACCCAGACTTCGCACTTGCAATATACAATTTTTGTACGAGCGTATTTTGTGCTTTTTTGAGTAAATTGAATTTTTGAATTGATAGAGCCCGCAGCACGTGAGCTTTTAAGCTAATGGTTAATGCCGGCAATCGCTGTGCCAGCTAAACTAGATTTAATTTCCCTCACATCTTGCTAATCTATCTGGGAAATACTTTTCGTTGCAGCGGGATGTGATCAACTTGGAGCCAACGCGCGATGATGTGGTTAGCTGTGTTTCCAAGGGAAAGAGTCAGGTGAGTAAATATATGACTTTAAATATATTCCAACTTTTCAGAAGCTTCCATTATCTAAATTAATTTGGGAAGGCTTCGAAGTATTCAGCTTTGAGCTGAGAAAAATTTCAGGCTAAGGTCCAGGTGTCTTTTAAATTGAATTAAAAACAATCATAATCCAAGGATTATGCAAACCAAACAAATGTATATATTTTCATATGAAACTCTATCTTCAGAATCCATTCTCTCCATTTTCATTTAAACTGCCTTCCAATTTCAAGTGAATTTAATATTTTGCCTTTCCACATTTCATAGAATTGTTTTACCTTCTTGGAGGAAATTCGTGTGCGTTTTCCTGTACCTCCCACATTTATATATATATTGTATATATTGTATATAGTTGCAAATAAATCACATCCCTGCAGAGGTATTTCAGTAACTCGATTGCAGTTTTAAAGCCAAGGAAATCCCATCGACTGGCAATGTGGCAGACGCTTCTGTTGCTACTCGTTTATAATGTGACAGCAAATCCTTTCATTCGAAATCAATTTCAAGTTATTCGTGGCAGGAGCCGAAGCAGCAGAAGCACCCAAAGGCAGCATGTTGCATGTTGCGGGCACACACACACGCGATCAGCATGGAAGCCACATGGGTATCCTGCTTAAGTCATCATAAAGCTGCTCGTCTGTGTGTGTGCCCCAGTGGTGGGGTGGTAGTAATTTTTGCAACGTTTCGTTGCATTGTTGCCAATTGATTTAGCTTCGGCAGCGACGCGTGCTATTGCAATTTGTCCACATTTCTGCCACAAATTCGCTGCAGCATTACGGAGTGTGTAGTGCTGGCAACAATTTCGATATCGCTGCGATTGGGCGACAAAACAGATGATGCTGTGCCCTCGATAAATTGAAAAAAATCTCTCAATAGTAGTAGCTAACATTGTGGTGGCTTCTTCTTCAGTTTCATCCTTCATCCTTTATGTTTATGTATGTACATGTCCCTCTAATCGATATGTATTTCCGCAGATTTTCGATTGCAAGAACCATGTGCGTGTCATTCAGTCAATGGAGCAGGGCGATAGGCTCTATGTGTGCGGCACCAACGCCCACAATCCCAAGGATTATGTTATCTATGTAAGTCGGCCCAGATTGGGAAGCCATTCATGAAAAGATTGCCGCCACCGACAGTTGACTTTAGATGGCAATCAACAGTTGCTCACTCGGCCTTTGACATCTATTCATACACGCATAGATAGATAAAGCCCCTTAAACTAAAGTCAAACACTCGGAGGCGAATCTTCTCTGCTTATTTACCCCTTTTTATTCACCTGCTCGTTTGGACGTTTAGGCGAACCTGACTCACCTGCCGCGCTCGGAATATGTGATTGGCGTTGGCCTGGGCATTGCCAAGTGTCCCTACGATCCCTTGGACAACTCGACGGCGATTTATGTGGAGAACGGCAATCCTGGCGGCCTGCCTGGCCTGGTAAGCAAAATTTCTCTCATAAACTTCAAGTTTCTTGGAGCCTAACTTACTTTTTCTTTGTTTCAGTACTCAGGCACTAATGCGGAGTTCACCAAGGCGGATACGGTTATTTTCCGCACAGATCTCTATAATACTTCGGCTAAACGCTTGGAATATAAATTCAAGCGGACCCTTAAATACGATTCCAAGTGGCTGGACAGTAAGTATGCAAAGTGGGATAAATTTAAAAAGTATTAGGTGAACTTATTTCTGGCCTGAACAAGCCTTATGCACTTGGTTAATTTCCTGATTTATTGTTTAATAACTCACACTCCTTTTCCTTCTTCATTTCAGAACCCAACTTTGTGGGCTCCTTTGACATAGGGGAGTACGTGTACTTCTTCTTCCGTGAAACCGCCGTGGAGTACATTAATTGTGGCAAGGCCGTTTACTCACGCATCGCCCGTGTTTGCAAGAAAGATGTGGGTGGCAAGAACCTGCTGGCCCACAATTGGGCCACCTACCTGAAGGCCCGCCTCAACTGCAGCATCTCCGGCGAGTTTCCGTTCTACTTCAACGAGATCCAGTCGGTCTACCAGCTGCCTAACGACAAGAGCCGCTTCTTTGCCACATTCACGACGAGCACTAATGGACTGATTGGATCTGCCGTATGCAGCTTCCACATTAACGAGGTTCAGGCAGCCTTCAATGGTAAGCTTACTATCGCTATCGCCTTTCCGGGCGATTCACATCCCCATCGCTCCGTTGACGTGCAATTTCCTCGCTTGTCCATTGTCCCCCAAGTGGATTGGTTTCGCTGCCCGGACTGGAAATGGAAATGGCCATGGCACATGCAACTTATTGGCAAATTTTATTTGCAATCCACACATTTGTTTTATGCGTTCGAGAATAGCGAGCACTCGTCCTCTGTGCTGCGTTGCTGTTGGTTGCTTTGTAATTTCAGTTGAGGTTCAGTTTCGGTTCAGCTTCAGCTCAGTTTCGATTCGTTGCCGTGCGCAACATAAATCGCATTAGAAAATCCATTTGAATGGATTATAGACGGCACACACAGATGGGGGACTTCGCCGCCGCTTGACAGCTTAGGGGAGGAGCAGCTGACACCTCGTAGATTTAAATCTTCAATTGCAGATACAATTTTGTTCAGTTCAATTGCCACTCCCATCTCACATGAGTCACTGTTCCCCTTCTACCTTATTTTGTTTCCAGGTAAATTCAAGGAGCAATCCTCATCGAATTCCGCTTGGCTGCCGGTGCTGAATAATAAGGTGCCGGAACCGCGGCCGGGTACATGTGTCAACGATACTGCCAATCTGCCCGATACTGTGCTGAATTTCATCAGATCCCATCCACTTATGGACAAAGCCGTAAATCACGAGCACAACAATCCAGTCTATTATAAGAGGGATTTGGTCTTCACCAAGCTCGTCGTTGACAAGTGAGTTGCAATATCGATATATTTTTTTGATGAGTTTCAGGTGCGTTTTTAAACTGAAAAGCGCTATTTCAGCTAGGTAATCTTTTTGCGGATTTCATTTTTTTTTTTTTTTTTTGTAAAAAATAAAGTAAAATTCGGGAGCTCGCTGAGAGTTGGCCGTTTATTTTATTCATTTTCGTGGTAGAAATGCCTTTTTAGAGAAAAATATTCTGAATGAAAAACTTCATTCACACTTTGTAAAGGTAAATTAAATAGTAAACAAAAAAATAAATAAATAAAAGCCATAATGAGCTTATTAAAAGGTATATATTTAATTCCAAGATAAGAAGCGCCTTCTTATAAATGTAAACCTCATGACTACATCGAACTGGAATTAGCATTTATTTATATGCTTAATCCACCTTTCAGAATCCGCATTGACATCCTCAATCAGGAATATATTGTCTACTATGTGGGCACCAATCTCGGTCGCGTTTATAAAATTGTTCAGTATTATCGCAACGGCGAGTCGCTGTCCAAGCTGCTGGATATCTTCGAGGTTGCTCCCAATGAGGCCATCCAGGTAATGGAAATCAGCCAGACACGTAAGAGCCTCTACATTGGCACCGATCATCGCATCAAGCAAATCGATTTGGCCATGTGCAATCGCCGTTACGACAACTGCTTCCGCTGCGTCCGTGATCCGTACTGCGGTTGGGACAAGGAGGCCAACACGTGCCGGCCCTACGAGCTGGATTTGCTGCAGGTGAGTGGGGGATCAAGGACTTGTGTGCTATAAACAAAGTGAAAGAATACCAGCCACCGCTGACCTATTTTCTTGGGTATTAAATATTAACTATAACTAAGAGAACGCAGGAAAAACATTTGCAGATGAAAGCGTCAACAAATCAGTTATAAAAAGTCACCGTAAATAGAAAGGCTTTATCGAAGTTAATATTTTATTTATTTCCATTGAACTTAGTTATTTTTTAATTCCTTCAAAGAACAAAAATCCTTGTTTGAGACAATCTGACCCAAATTCAAATTAAATATTTAACTATGCAGGACGTGGCCAACGAAACAAGTGACATTTGCGACTCCAGTGTGCTGAAGAAGAAAATTGTGGTGACCTACGGCCAGAGCGTTCATTTGGGTTGCTTTGTTAAAATCCCCGAAGTGCTGAAAAATGAGCAGGTGACCTGGTATCATCACTCCAAGGACAAGGGACGGTGAGTGGAATTGAATTGGCTGATTGAATGACACGACACAGTTTCTGCCATCGTTATGCTCCTTTTTTTTTGTTCTTTCTATCCCCGAAAGCTATGAGATTCGTTACTCGCCCACCAAATACATTGAGACCACGGAACGTGGCCTGGTTGTGGTTTCGGTGAATGAAGCCGATGGTGGTCGCTACGATTGCCATTTGGGCGGTTCGCTATTGTGCAGCTACAACATCACAGTGGATGCCCATAGGTAAGTATCTTAATACCAAAATATAAAAACATAAATAGTAAAGTAATCAGATGCAAGCTATTACCTGTTAATGTGAACATGCATTATAGAAGCCCCCTCCACAAATAGAAATTCCATTATTCTAATCACATGGAACATTGTTTATTTTGGGACAGATGCACTCCGCCGAACAAGAGTAATGACTATCAGAAAATCTACTCGGACTGGTGCCACGAGTTCGAGAAATACAAAACAGCCATGAAGTCCTGGGAAAAGAAGCAAGCGGTAAGTGATAATGAGGGCCACCAACCAACCACCACTACCGCCCGCTGAGTATTGAGGTTGGAGAGGAGAACACAGGGGTTGATGGTGCCAGTGGGTCGAAGGCAGACACACACCATAATAAACGATTTGGCTGGCAATTATTTTAATAGCCTTCTGTCCGAACTGACACCGCAACGTCAAATCAAAGGAAAAATAATAATAAAAACGACGGTGTAAGGCAGAAGTTGTCATTATCCGATGGGTGGGTGTCTGTGTGTGTTTGTGACCCAAATGCAGGGTAATTGCCCGCCCGGGTGGGGCGGGAGATGCAATGCAATGGAAATGTAATTAAAATGCAATCACTTTGGGGCCTATGTCTACCACACAGATACATATTTACTATTTGGGTCTCACCTTTTTATTTATTTCTCTGCAGCAATGCTCGACACGGCAGAACTTTAGCAGCAATCAGCATCCAAATGAGATTTTCCGCAAGCCCAATGTCTGATATCGTGAAGAGAGTCTCGCCCTCAACATGCCGTCATCGTCGTCCAATCAGTTTTAGTAAATGCAAAGCAAATGCAAATGCGAAGAAGATAAATGCCAACCAGCGCACAATATAAAACGGAGAAAATGATTATAAACATTATTATTATTATTATTCATCAGCGACATCATCATAGACATACACACATTCTTCAGCAATGAACAGAAAACACTTGAAACACTCTTCCTAAAGGATTATGCATTTACTGAGGCATTTACAATGCATTCATCGACTTAGACTTAGACTATATAGGGTATTATTATCGCATGACACAGCTCCTTGAATCGATTTACACACGTTTATATATAAATATACTAAAGATACGCCACAAACCCATAGTTAGCTACGACAATTGATCAATTGGGATACAAGTTGTAAAACTGCCGCAGAATCGCACATTCATATCGTTATTTGAATCTAGACTTTGATCAGTTTCAGCGTAATATATACATATAACCGAACTTTGAACTTTCAAGGCAAAGCATACATATATTAATGTAATCGAAGAAGCAATGTGATGTTAAGTTTTGATAAATTTATTAACAGCCCAACCTACATACATGCATACATACATAAATACATACATAATCGCGATGAACACAATATACATAAATGTACTATAGCGACACATAAATCAAGTTGAAACGCATTTAAGAAGAAGAATCAGCCCTAAATCGAATACAATTCTATATGAACGGGAAGCTATCCTTAGGTAAACCTCAATCATACAAGCAATACTCGCCTAACGTGCATCGACTTACTTAACTCGAATCGGTCCATAGCTTATATATAAATACTCCATTAAAATATCAACAAACGATCATTAATTCATTCACTGTATGCCATTTCTATTGTATCCTCTATCTTGCCCATGCCGAACAAGTGACAAAACAAGTATTTCGATTTTGATTTTAAGTGTCTTGCAGCACTCTCTTCAGACTTAATGTACTTAAGGTAATTTGCAAAATAAAAAGGAAATCTTTAGTTGTTAAGCGTTTAGTTATTAATAAAGTGAGACAAGAAACATTTTAATAAAAAACAAAATCTATTTAAAATTATTTACAATTTGTAGTGCTTATTGAAGAATATGTTTGGGAAAGCTGTTGACTTATTGGGTTTCTGATAAGAGGAGCTTAACATTTTTAAATATTTTAAGCGTATTTAAGTTGCAATGGAGACATCTCTGATCGTATACAGAGACCTTATAGTGACTAGTTTCAACAGCCCAGTCGATCTAGTCTCTCGTCTTAGAGCTGGCTTCAAACTGTCCCATTATTCGTCCTTCTATTGCAGGTAAGCAGATAAATTCAAATGGGCCGACTCCCTGTCATTGTTTATTTAAACTTTAACCAATGTATCCTTATGGTTTTCGGTAAACCACCTGGAATCCCATATGCACAAGCTTCAGGCTGGCAATTATGCAAACATTTAACAATAATATACGGAGTGTGAGAAATGGCTGTCCAAATAGTAATCTGCAAATATGTATGTAATAATTTCATTTTCATTGCAACTGGGCTTATCTCTGAACACATTGCATAATTCCGACTGAGTGCGCAAAGACAAATGTTAATTTTAAATCAAATACTTTGAACTATTCAACTTGGCAAATATTTTATAACGAGGAAAACGAGGAAACCCTAGCCGGATATCGGGATAAGGTCTGTGTGTGTGTGTGTGCTTTACAGGTTGTAGAGACCAAACTTTGTCGTCCCTTCCGGCCAGGTCAAGCGCAAAGGCGAGAAAATGACCAAATTTCCAATTTGGTTTGAGTTTTCGGGATGTGACCCTTCGGCTCACCTTGCTCAAAGCCAAAAGGCAAACATTTGTGCTGTGTGCTTGTTCTGTGTGCTTTTGATAGAAAAGATTTGCATTTTCCTGCGCTGGGGAGACATTAAATTGAATTCCATATTCAAATAGTCGAGAAAACAGGAGAGATAAGCTTGGGCAAGCTTTCCAATTATAGATTGTCCTGCCGCCAAACCCGCAGA
Source organism: Drosophila seguyi (assembly GCA_008042675.1). Classification (NCBI taxonomy): domain Eukaryota; kingdom Metazoa; phylum Arthropoda; class Insecta; order Diptera; family Drosophilidae; genus Drosophila; species Drosophila seguyi. The sequence goes on along the minus strand of VNJU01009753.1, from coordinate 70,592 downwards.
CAAATAGAATTAAAGTGCAACATTTTTGCATAATAGCCTCCTTGTGACGCTTTTGACGCCTGCTGCGGCCAGTTCGCACTGTTCCCACCTTAATTAGTTATGCAACACCAAAAATTAAGCTTAATTAGCGTTGGACCCACTGGTTTGGAAAATTAATTATTTCCACTCTCTTATTATTATTATTATCGCTGTGCACTTGGCCGGAGCAGCAGGGCCCTCCGCCCGGCTTCCGGGGCCCGCTTGTTGACTACTTAATTGAAATTCATATGATTTTTTTGCTCCTTGCATTTTCCTCTTTTGTCATTATCATTTACACAGCGGCGGCATAATCCTGGCTGAGGGACTCCTGTCTGTGCCTCCATGATTTTTAAATTACAACTTTTAGTGGGGATAGTCTTTTTTGCGGCTTAGATAGGGACAAATAAAAAGTAAATATATATCCATCAAAGATACAAAAATGTTTAGGAAGCGGTGATGTCTCTTAAATTGATTTCTAATTGATTTGTGATGATATGCCGAATATTGATAGTTTGTCTTAAAAATAAAACAAATATGTTTACCCTAAATCTGAGATACTTTGGAATAGATTTACATATATTTAAGTAATCAATTTTTGAAGCAATGATTATGTCATTGCAAAATTCGTTGTGTTACCAAATTCTCCTTAAATACATATTTTAATAAGTTGGTTTCCCAGAGCGCAAGGTTGTGACCTTGACTAATGGTCCCAAAAAAAACCTTACAATAAATCATCAAAAATTATTTCGTACATTTTAATGGCCTCAATTTATCTCCCTTTTTCTCAGAATAAATGGGACTATATTCGAAGAAATTTTGGATTAGCCTTATATTATCGTTTGTGTTATCAGTAACATAAGCGTATAAAAGACGAAGATTATTTGACAAACAATAGCAGTGTCTTAGACTCTCTTCAAGCAAAAATGTCACCAAAAATCGTTTTTGCCCTCTTCCTCTTCGGTTGCGCTCTCCTGGCACTGGTTAATGCCGATAGATATAGGAAAAACTATCCACCGTCCAACTATAATTTGGGACCAGGTGAAGATTGGCCAAAAAATGTGGTAAGCATTCATTTTACATACGAAGTCTGAGAATGAGCCCACATAATGTATTAATTAAATTGCATTCAAATTCAGCACGCGCGCCAAAGAATGGTTGAAACACCGTCTGGCCAATGTTGTCCCTGTCCAGATGAAAGCCCTGTATTTAGAGCAGGAAGTCAGAGGCGATATGTGGTAAGCAACTAGTTGATTCTTTTAATTTAATATACGATTCGAAAACTAAGCCAAATTGCTTTCAGAATCAGAGACGTAGAACTGTTGAAACACCGATCGGCGAATGTGAATGCCCATGTGAAAATGGGGAAGGTTCAGACGGCACAGGCGATGCTGACTATGAAGATTCTGGTAAAGTCCAGAATCCAGTGTCCGCTCACGATAAAATTGAGCGTCGGCAAGGATGATTATTTTTTTAATTCAATGTACTGTTCAGATTAAAACCATTAAAAATGCAATACTTTGGAATCTCACTGATATTTATTTTACGGGAAGTGTGCTCACTGTAACACCAATTGCATCCTTGTGTGCACAGACCAAAAGACTCAAAAATGAAATACATGGGTCAAGACAGATGGGACCCACAGTTGGAAGGAATGCATCAGCCTAAAGCTACGGTTGTGATGACGTATACTAGTCCCGGCATCCGATTTGGAACGAGAACTGGAACTGGAACTGGAAGGCTGGACGGGTCGGGCCTGCACCAGCCCGATACTGAGGTTGTGATGACGCTTACTAGTCCTGGCATCCCATTTGGAACATGAACTGGAAGACCGTACGTGTTGGGCGTCCGGTCATTGAGTCCTTCAGCAGGTATGGCAGCGGGTTGACCTTGGTGGTCATTCCCGTGCCGCGAATGTCAAGATGAGCCCAGTCCACGCAGGGAACCAGCGAGTGCAAGATGGCAGCCGCCAGACAGGAAGAGGCGTGACCACGGCCGGTGTTGCACAGATCGTAGGTGATGTTGTTGTTCACGATCTGCTTGTAGTAGTTGAAGAGTGGGAACCTCCAGATGCGGTCGCCGGTGATGCCGCCAGCCTTGCGGAAGCTCTGCCACACAGATTTGGAGGTGGTCCATAGACCGCTGGCACCACCGCCGACGGCATAATCCACTCCCTTGGCCACTGTACCGATGTCGACGACTAGCTTTGGCTTGAATGTAGCCTGGGCGTACAGCAGGGGATCGGCCAAAAGCACCACTGGCGCCTTGCCCACGCTCTTGATACCCATGGTGGTGCCGTTGAGCAGGGTCACCACATCACCGCACTTCACAGCCATACCAGAGGGCATGTGTTCGCACAGAGGAATGACTGCGGTGATATTCATGGGCAGCGACAGGGCGGCGGCGGCACGGAGAACACCAACGCAAACAGCAGCTCCGGCCATGGCTCCACGATACTTGTCCAGGCCCTTCTTGGGTTTCAGGCACAGGCCGCCGCTATGGAAGGTAAGGCCCTGTCCCAGCAGCAGCACGGGACGATCCTCGGGCGAGGTGCCGCAGTAGCTGCACTCCAGCATAAGAGGCGGCTCACAGGAGCCCTTGGCGATCATCAAGAAGGAGTTGAGGCTCATGTCCTCGATCCAGTCCATGGAGCGCACCTCCACGGACACACCGCACGGACAGAGGGCGTCCACGGCGGCCTGGGCGAAGATCGAGGGTGTCATCATGTTGGCCGGCGTGTCGGACAGACGACGGGCCAAGTTCTGGGATTCGGCCTTGAACAGTCCCCGGATCCAGGCATCACGGTCACCCTTGCCGTACATGTCAAGCTTGGGGGTGTGCAGACGGTTCTTCTTCCTCTTGTTGGCATTGAAGCGCCACACGGCCAGGGCAGCGCCCTCGGCCGCCTGCTCAGGATAATCGAAGGCGTCCACATGCACCTCATGCATGCCCTGGAGCTGCAGGGCGCGCGCTCCAGTTCCGGCCGCTATGCGCACATTCTCCATGCCCTCATCAAGTTCCTCGTTCTCGTTGTAGGCAGCTCCGTGTTTGCCCGCACCGATGACGGCTACCGCCTGGTATTCACCGTCGAAGCCACTGAACAGCAGACCCTTGCCAAGTGTGCCATTAATGCCGCGCTCCTTGATCAACCCGAGCAGCTTTCCGCCCACAACATCGTCCAGGTCGACGGCGTTCTTGGTGGGCTTGGCCGGCTTGTCGCCATCTCCCAAGTACACACCAACGACGGCGCCCTTGGGGTTTTTGCATTCGGTCGCGAATGTCCTTGCACCGATACGTCCTGCAGTCTGGGCCCAGGACCTCACAACGGAAGAGTACTTCACAGACGGCATGTTTGATTTTTAATCACCACAAACGAACGCTGAGCAAATGAATTATAAAAAAATAACAGGAAATTTTTTGGAATACGAATAATTTTGAGAACACTCGCGTTATTTTTTCACTTGAAAATTTTGGTTGTTTGTTGGAGTAAACAGATCTGAATCGTACGACAAACTAGAATAAAATGAATCCTACCAGCGGGTATGCTAGGTATGGGGATGGTGACAGTTCCAAAGTTCAGATTCATGGATTGCTTGGATGGGTTTTTTTCCCTAAAACTTTATTTTTGGAAATTATTTAACAAGTAGGCGTCTGAAACTTAAAAGTTCGATAAAGGGCCTATAACTAATATAAAAAAGCGATTCAAGGTGATTTCTTGGCTTACCTTCTACCTTAAGATGGTATATTTATTGATCTCTGTTTAATAATATTTTGAAAATTTATTTCATTTAAAATGGTCTTACAATAAATTATTTGGCTGAAGCTAGGACTTAGCGAGCTTTAAATTAGGAAATAATTGGTAAACATTGTGGATAAAAATCCCCACAATAAATGCAAACCCTTTTCAGGCAATGTTAAACTGAAAATTAGCCACAAATGCAGGACAGTATTAACTATTTATGCGGAAAAGTGGTCTGAGCCAGCTGTGAATGTAATCTCCACCCCCTGAAAATGATTCAATCAGCCGTGGTGCTACTAGGAAAACTAAGATCCATGCATCAATCTTGAGCTTGAGTAATTTTCCATCCATCCAGAGAGAGAGAGAGAGGGAGAATGTGGGGGAAAACCCACCTGCCAAATCTAAATTTGATTTCCAATCGAATGCGGCTCTCGAATAAATATGGCCTGATTTACCAACTCGATTGATTTTGGATTTTAGATTTCGGATTTCGGGACTTTGATGTGCGATGTGATTATGTTGACTATAAAATATTTACCCTCCTCACCCCTGTGGGGGGGAAATTGCTTTGAAGTCGAAGGTTCTGTGAGGCAGGAGGTGCCAATCAATGGAATTTTCGGTAAATGGCATTATGAGGCTGACGTGATTGTCCACATCTGTGTGTGTATATATATGCATGCATGCATCCGGCAGAATGTTACGGCTAATTACAAACGGAGCACGAAATGGCAAATGTCTCTCTCTCAATATTTAATTGGTCCCTGCCAGGCGCAGGCCAGGAGTCCTGATTTGGTCCATGGCTTTGGCTTCGGCTTCGGCTTCGGCCAAGGCTTTGGGCCAGGTGAACGTGAACGTGAACGAGAGCCGAAAATTTGACTGCCAGCCATGTACTCGCAGCTGCAGTTGGCAAATGTTGGCCTGGCCTGGCTGCTCTTGGGTGTGCGATTGTTTGCGGGTCATGTTGGGCGAGTCAAATTTAATTTTGCCATCCAAATGGCATACTTCTCGATTATATATTATACCAACATCCCGAGGGCCCCGGGTCGGACCCTTAACATTGCACTTAGCGCACACAACACGCGCCCAGCTGGGCACATTATTTGCTTTAAGATTTTCCACCCACTTGCCCCCGCCTCTGCCAGTCGTTGCCCTGATTAGCTAATGCTAATTTGGGGATTTGCAATTTCCTCTGCTTGTTTATTTATGTCCCGACTTGTATTCGAAGTTTGTCGTGCCGTGTTTCCAGAAATGACTTGCAAATTCATTGGCAGTTGGGATATTTTACAAATTCTGTAAGCACTACAAAACACTAAATCAATCGAGCTCAACGGGGCTTAATTGAGGTGTGTGCAGCATACTTTAGGATAGTAAATATCTGTTACTTATCTGAGAGCAGATTGATTAATTAGCAATGCATTGGTAAATTTTGAATACTGTTTTAGCCGTAGTAAAGCTGTGTCTAAAAGCTCTTCAAGATTGTTGCTGAATTAATGTCAATGATCAAAGTCGGCAAAGAATCTCCTCGATTTATTTAATTCCCCAAGTAATCCATACAAAACAGGATGGTATTAAGTAAATAATCCGTAAAATTAAAGGGTTATAGTCTCAATAGTTTTTAATATGCTCAGGCTGATCAATTACGCTACAATTTTTACATTTAAAGCTAGGCAACAAAATAATTTTTTCATTCATGGCGAGGTACTATTTTCACATGTGTGGATATCCTATTTGAATCCTTCGGGTTATAGTTTGAAGCTTCGTCGTTTCCTGAATGGGTTGGACCATCAGGATAAGCATCATCCGCATCTTGATAGTCATTACGACTTCCATGATTATCAATATCTCCTGAACTTCCATTAGCACATGGACATAAACATTGTTTGCCTCCTGCTCCAGGGGCCCCTGGCACAATAACAGTCCTAATATAACCATTGCGCTGTATATAAATAAAAAATGATTAGTATAACATTTATAAGGATCCGAAATAGGCTGGACGAGGCATCTATTCTGCCTCGTCCAGTCTATTTCGGATCATCAAATATAAAAGGATGATAGTCTGTTCAACTGGTTGCTTACCACTGTTTGCGTTGAATATTGATTTGGTCGAGCATTATGATTTGGCGGCGGAGGATATGGCCTTTCGGCATTAACCAGTGCCAGGATAGCACAACCGAAGAGGAAGAGGGCAAAACCGATTTTCGGTGACATCTTTAAAGAGAGAATCAGACACACTGTATTGTTTGCCAAATAATCCCTACCATTTATACTCTTATGTTACTGATACGGGAATACGAGCGGTAATATATTGCGCAGCCTAATTACTCAAAAATTCAGGGAAGCTTGCCTATAATTTTGATTTTAACAAAAATTTCTAAATAATCTTCATTCGGTTTTTCTTGGAAACATTATATGCTTTAGTCGATAACCTTGCTATCAGTGATTTGTGTGAATTTAAAACTTGAGTTATAGAAAATGTAGTAAACAAGAACTTGAGATTATGAAGAATTTTTCAATGACCTCATTAGGAAAGCCAGCTTCGGGAAGTCCAAAATATAGAATCTGTGCAGGTGTACATAAAGAAATACTATTTAATATATAATCCAGATTATAATAGATTAGCGCTTGTTACTATTCTCACCGCATTTGTTTGATATGAAATATGATGACAATTATCAGATTTTTGAAATATCAAAATTAAACCTTAAAAAGGCCAAGACGTCCACCCACATTGTAGCTCCAATCCTGACTGGCCTATGTTTTCATAATTAAAAACTTTTTTGAAACATACTTACATACAATTATTATTAATTCAACGTTAAATTTTCCCTTAGTCCCGAGCCAACGAGTAAAACGAGGGTCATTTTATAAAAGCAGCTGATTGTCTAGAACTTTCCATTCAAGTTAAGGTGTCACCGAAAATATCTTTTGGATTCCTAATTCTTTGTTGCGCTCTTCTTGGACTAGGCAGTGCCAAGCAACTGCAAGGAAATAGCCTTAGGGTAAGCAGCGCTCTACATATATGGCTGTTTGAAAAGAAAACACTCTAACAAAGATGTCTTGAAAGACACAGGAGTGTTCTTTCCAAGGAGTCCCTTTAATTATTTTCAATTAAAACACAAATTAACTTGTAAGCGTCAGTAATTACAAATTAAATTATATTCCATTCAAATTCAGAATACGCGCACTAGAATAGCTGAAACATCGGCCGCTGAATACAGGTGTCCATGTGATGGTGGAGCTAACAGTAGTGGAGGTTCAGGAGGATCAGGTGGTCCTGGAGAACCCCCAGATCCTAGTGGTCCAGGTGGTTCAGGAGGTGCAGGAGTTGCTGAAGGTTCAAATAACAACCAGAATAAGTTATCCGCCTACGAAAAAATAAGGCCACGACATGGATGAGGAATGATAGCTGCCCCTAGCCTTAAATGGAACAATTGTAACGTAAATTATCGTCCAGAGCAGATTAATATCGTTCAATCTCAATGATATATATTTAGAGTGGGACGCGAATATGGTTTACTTTTATACCTTCTTTAACTTTATATTAAATTTATTTGTCAACAAGAAAGGAAGCTAACTTCGGCATGCCGAAGTTTAAATACCCTTGCAGTAATTAGCAGAAGAAGAAGAGAAATGTTCTGACTTTTTCGCTTTCTCGGGTACTGTCATAAAATAAATGTTGCCAGTGCAGAATGTTGCTGGCGAAAAATGTTGCAAGCAACAAAGCCAAACATATATATATATTTTTATGGCAGCTATATGATTTAGTGGTCCGATTTTGATAAAATTAAAACCGAAATTCTAAAATAATACCAAATGGACAGATCCAAAATTTTATGCAAATATCTTAAAAATTGGCTAAGTTATTACTTTTTTCATTTTATTTTACCGGTCGTTCCTATGGCAGTGTTCACGCCAAAGGGCGCTTATTTTCCGGCGGCAGTGTGATCCCGTACACTCGCTCTCTCTCTCCCTCTTCCACGGGACTTTCGTGCATAGAGCTTCCAATCCGCTCTCCCAAGCTAACTTTAAGATTCCATGTAGTAGTTCTAATTTACCATTCCACAAATAAAGACTATCGCACGTCGCGTAAAACCCCGAATAGTTTCTTCCGTGTTTTTACTTAACGAGTGCATTTCAGGTTAAAGCCACCCCCCTCCGAACAGGCAGCTATATGATATAGTTGTCCGGTTCCGACCTATATAGTAGTGAGAGCATATAGAAGACAATGTGCAATGTTTCATTCAGATAGCTTCAAAACTGAGGGACTAGTTTGCGTAGAAACGGACGGACGGACGGACGGACGGACGGACGGACAGACGGACAGACGGACAGATGGACATGGCTAGATCGATTCGGCTGTTTATGCTGATCAAGAATATATATACTTTATAGGGTCGGAAATGTCTCCTTCACTGTGTTGCAAACTTCTGACTAAAATTATAATACCCTGCAAAGGTATAAAAAGAAGCACAATCATTTCTAAGAACTTTAAGAAAACGTCACCATAGTTAGACATTTTCTATAAATAAATTCTATCTTTTTGCTATTTATTTTATTGGAAATGCAAAATATAAATTATAAGTCATTTTCTAAGAATTGTCAGAGCATAAAGTATTTGTTTAGGTTAGAATTGATTTATACACGTTGGATTTTTTAATTTAAATGAAATATAGATAAGAGAGAGTACAATTTTTCTACGAAATGTCTTAGTATAAATCATATAAGAAAATGTTTAAAATGTTAATTACCTAACCTTAAAGCTGCCCCTTGTTTTTAAAGAACTTTTTAAAATTTTATTATTCTAAAACAAATAAAGATTGAAAAGATTTCAGAATTTAAAATTCTTAAAATTAAAATTTTAGCTATAATTATTAACAATGCTAAGACTAGTACAAGGCTAGAAAAATATTTGTTGTATATTTATAATTCAACACTGACATTTTTTACTTATTTTCTTAATTAGAAGATCATTTAATATTAGCTTTTAAAAGCATTCTTCCACTACTTATAAATTGGACACCCTGCCAGGCTCACTCGCTGCAGCTCCTTGATCCCCAGATTGCCCTTAGCTGAACCCATTGACATTGGCCATTACCGGGAACAAGAACAAGAGAAGAGAAAAAAAATTAAAAAACATAAACGTCTCATTTGAACACAAAATGGCAATTTGCTCAAGACAACAGAGAGGAAACTCTGCCAGAGAGGTCCAAGGGCTGTGGGGTTGAGGTCTCGCCTTGGACACGGACTAAGGAAATGCACGGATTTTATTGCTTATTTGTTAAATGGCTCGAAAAAGTTAATCAAGCGTGATTTTGATACGCCCCAGAGATAACGAATCATACTAAGGTGGGTGGGTGGATCTTGGGGAAAATGGGGGATACATATGCAAGTATTGTAGGTATGTGTATGATGCTCGGCTATTGTTTTTATTGGTAATTTGGCCAGAGCTTCCGAAATTTCGTTGTTTGACTTTTAAAAACATAATAAAAACAAAAGAATGCTGAGCGCAGACATATCGTCAACGACACCTGGCGCTTGTACCGTTTTATGAATTAATAAAGACGTCAGGTCGGTTGGCAGACTCCGTCTCCCCGTTTCCATATCCCTAACGCTCTATATTTTCCTTAAAAAAGAGGGAGAATTAAGCGAATAATACACATCAAGAAATTGTGGATAAATTAAAGGAAATTTATTGATTATTCTGTAATTTTAAATCTAATAAATATGTGGGATTTTCGCACTAGGAAAGCTGAGCTAACTACATTTAATTTTGATTTAAAAACATTATTGTTTTTATACAAGAAGTTCTTATTCAAAAAAACAATAAACTAATGCTCAACTTCTTCTTGCTCCCATCCTCTTTATTTGCATTTTAAATACTAACAAATTTAATCTAATTTCTTGCCAATTATTTATTTCCGTGCACAAGCCGTCTTGTAGCTTATTAAACGTATTTTTACAGCATGCTTTACAGGAATTCTCACTTTATATGCAAACATGTGAAACACTATAAACAAAGGACCCCAATTTGCACGCACACATACGCACTGTTGCCCCACAAAACACTCACACACACACACACATATATACACACAGCTGCTGCTGCTCTTGTGGGGGGAAAATTCACTTTCTATTAAATTTTACAGTAAACTGAATTTACACCCGCTCAACATCACCGAGGCAGGGGGTGGGTTTGGGGCAATATGAAGGCGGAAAAGCGAGCACTTTTCTCATATAAACACAAAATTGCAGAAAATGGCGACACCTGCTGTTGCAAATTAGAAAAATAAGATGTTTCATAAAAATGAAATGTCGGTTTTTTTTTGCTTCAGGGGCTGAAAGTAGACTCAGGCTGGGAAAATTCAGAGGCCCAGTTCACAGCGGGGAATAAGCCAATAATAAGAACAACAACAACAGGTGCGCCGGGAAAATGTAAAGTTATATACCACGCAAATATGGGATAATCAAAGGTAGCACTCGCAAAAATAAAGTGAATATTTAAAAAAGTTGTGAAATCTTTTGATTTGTTTTCTAAGCTATATTTAAAAGATGTATTCATAGGTATATAGAATTCTGAAGAAATCATTATATTCTTATTAAATATTCCCCCACAAATTGATAATTCCTGGTGTATTTTTTCCATTAGCTTGAAATTACATTATTATTCATAACTTTATATGAAAGTCGCTTCAAAAAATTTCAAAAATTCTCTTAAACCAAAAATGAGGTAATCGCCGTGGACGTCCCCTTGACTTCCCCTGACTTATTCCTCGATAAGACTGAGGGGTAAAAACTCCGCCAACCGAAAAGGTAACAACACGTCCCTTATCAAACATTTTCCTCACAGCGATTGGGCACAAAAGTCATTTAAAGTTTGCTGAAACAGTTCGATGTTGCAACGGTGGCAGCAACGTCGTGGGGAAAAGCTGGGAAGCAGCAGCACCAGCAGCCGAAGCAGTAAACAAACACACAGAGCAAAAGGAAACAAATCTAATAAAATCAGCAGATGATGGTCATTAGACCGAAAAGTAATTTCATTTATTCGCAAACTCGATTTGTTGCTTTGTAGCACGAAGTGCGCACGAGTGCTGCTCCTGTTTCAGCCGCTGATGCTGCCTTTGCCTTTGCCCTGTCCTGTCCAAGGACCTTTGCTCGAGTATCCTGCACTGGCCGGGACAAGGGTCAGGGGTCCCGGTGGGTCCCGGGGTCGTGGGGCTGAAGGGGCACCGAGCTAAGCAAGGCAAATCAAAGCAGCGAAGCGTTCAACCAGCGTCGCGCATAAAAACCAAAAAGAACCCGGCTACAAACAGGCTACGAAAAAAAAGACAAAACAAACAATGGATGCAGTCAAAAGCAGACAAAGTGAAAAATCACGAAACACTGAGAAAAATTTACACCGTGGGAAAATGTGTGTCGCTCTTTGGGGTTGGATTGTTCAAATCTCTTTAAAGGTGTATATTTATAATAAATGTATTATTAAAACCAAAATGGCTTACCATGAATTACAATTTAAGGGAACATATTTTTAACATTTTATTCAAAAGCTTCATATTATAATTACAGTGATCAGTTTAAGGGTGTTATACAGTACAGTGGATTTCAAATCATTTTGCAAGTTGTCTATTTATTCAACCACAAAAATAGCATATCACTTTTTTAAATCCATTTTTTTAAATTCCTTAGAGCGCATTTTACTTCAAAAGATTATTTCCACTATTTTGGCAACACTTTCTTACAGTGTACGGGACTGAAAACAAAGGGAAGTACCAATAACGAAATGGGCTGCGCTCTTATAGATTTCTTAAACAAATTCCGAAGATGCGTCGTTAAAATTTTGCCGCCACTAAAAGCACAAACGGATTAGGAAGCCCATCAGGACAGCCGGAGATGGATCCGGGCGAGGATTCTGCCACACCGTTGGGGTCATAAAACTGTTTTCGGGCTCCAGCACTCTCACACACGCAGACACTGGCACACTCTCTCTCTTACCTGTAATAATGGCGAAACAATAAAATTGCCGGCGGAAAAGTTTTTCGCTTCGAAATTTCAATGGCAAAATCAAATGGACAAAATGTAAATGAAAATGCTTTTAAAATGAAATTTACCGTTACCCAAGCGCTTCATTGTTGCGAAGGAAGGACCTGACCCCTCTCCCCCACTTAGCCTGCTGCTCTATGGCTCCAAATGGCATTTTTGGAGCGGCACCTAAACGGAAATGAAATTAAGCACAAAATGTGCCATTTGCCAGCTGGCAGTGGTTGTTACTTCAGCTTCAGTTTCAGCCATTACTTTCGCCCGGGCAGCAGTAATTGAAAAGTTGCTAGTAGGTAGTAGGAGCCACTTTGGGCCAAAAGGAGGCCCAGTACAGGCTCCGGTTGCCTCAGGTTTTTTGGGGAATTTTTTCCATTCCTATTTTAATCAGATTTGTGTGGAATGCCATTAACCCTTCAGCTAGGAGATTAACGACTTTCTTTAAATAAAAACTAAATGGAAAGACTGGAAAGTAATAAACAATTAAGGCTTGTATATATATTACGGAATTTAGCGAAATTTGTTAAAGATATCTAAATATTTTTCTATTATTTATTTCTAAATTCTGTAAGGCCCCATTTTACCTGAACATCATCACCTGCATTTACTTATATTTTTTCTTCCTTTTCCACACTTCAAATCTTTCAAGAGGTGCTGTGTTTTCTCTCACTTTCCCGCAAATAGTCGCCACTCCGGTTGATGTACGATTGCTGTGGCCAACAAGATCACTCACAGCCTCCCAAAAATAGCAACAAACAAATGAAATAAAAAAGGACCTGCAATTCCCAGAGAGATGTTCGTACATCTCCCCAGCATATGGTACTTCATAATTTTGATGGTCCAACGAAAAAGTTTGTTTTCCATCTGCTCCAAAAAGGAACAACACACAAGTCACACTTAGACACACAGGCACTTTTCCAGTGGTCAGGAGGAAAAACATCAGTGTGTGTGTTTGCCCTACAAAATATGGCCAGTTGATGGTGAGTTTTTATACACTTATACGTACACAACTTGTGGCATTTCCCTTTGCTTACATTATTTGATTAGCCATATTTAATGGAATTGTCATAGTTAGACCGGGACAAATGTATGTACATCATAATTCTGTGGTAAACTTGTAAGCAAGTTGGATAATGAGGGAATCCCGGAAAATAAGAGGAACTTTATGCTAACTTTATCAAACTCCCGGGAGCTTGCCCCATCAATTCATCGGGGCAATAGGGGAGGGGAAAGTACGTAATTGCATTGGCCGCATGAAAGGAAATCATTAATGACATACCGCTGCGGTGGTGGGTGGTGCGCGGGCACAGGACCTCGGCATCCTTGCAGCTTATATTTTATGAACAATTCACGCTTTTCTTGCCCTCGAACAAAGTTAAGCCTGGGTGGTAGTGGAGTAGAAGTAGAAGTAGGAGTGCAAGTGCAAGTGCAAGGAAGAAATTAAGCTGAACAATATATTTTCTTCGGCGTTGCAGGGCCAGCTGCCACACCCACTTTTCCAGCATCCTCTCGCTCTTATTAGCAGCGTCCTTGTTTGCCTTTTTACCCATTTTTTTTGTAATTCGTTCTTCTTTTTCGCGCTCCTGTTGTGGTTATGCCTGCCGTTGTTGCTGTTGTGTAGGCACTTACACTGTGAAAAAAAATGCTAGAAATTATTTATATTAAAAATTTTAAATTATAAAATTTATTAATATTTTAAAATAAAAACTTGTTGGAAGAATTTTTTGCATTTAAGGAAGTCTACCTCGAAAGCAGCAAATATAAAAGGATTTATTAATTAAATACAATTTATATATACTTTAATTATGGGTTATATTTAATTAATGCCATATTTGTATCAATATTCCATCTCATATATTTATAAGTCAATTTTTTCCTTGTGCACTTTAAGCATTGAAGCGTTTTGGCCGCTCAGCAACAAAGCGCGAATTACCGCCATTTTGTGCACTTTGAACGCCATGTTGCCGTTTTTATCGCTGCGCTCCTTCTCATCCTGCTTCGTTCGTCCTTCTGCTTCCCCCCTCCATACCCTTCCTCGGCAGAACTCTTGTCATTGCAGCTGCCAAGTAATTTCCCAGCGCCAAAGCTGGCGCCAAAGAGTGCCTCGCGCGTCTCATTGAGGCGGGTAATTGATTTATGTATTTATACTGATTTTTTAATTAATTTATAAGCTTTGCTGGGGAAGCCCAAAATGATATTTAATGGCAAAGTGCGTAAATCAATTGGCGATGGATGCCTGCTGTAATAATAATAACCTTTTGCCAGTGCTTATTACGGCCAACTATTTCTATAGATCGTACTATAAATCAGCGCCAGCGGGCAAGTGTCCAGAGTAAGTGGGAATATTTAATTAATGCTTTCCAAGACTGAATGCAGTCAGCTGGGCTGGTAATTGAATTGCAGCGCTTTTAACTTGTTAAATTGTGATAGTGAGTGGGGATTTTAGAATAGTTTTTAAATTGATGAAATAATGCAATTATTTGAAAGCTCTTAAAAGGTTTGGTTCAGGACATCTGAGGGTAAATTGACCTCAAAGCGAATAAGCGAAATATATATCTTATATGTTTATTTATTGAAAGTAATTACTTCATTTTTAAATTAAAAAACCAGACTCTGAAATTGTGTTTTTATAAACAAACTATAGTCAGTTGCAGCTTTAAATAAAGTTTAACAGAGCATACTTTCAGGCGCCTTTTAAAAGGTTTTCAATTTGTTGGTTATTTCTGTAACCCCCTAGGATTTTCCAAATATTTTTTTCCGAAGGACCTGTCTTAACAATATTTCAACCGCAACTGTGCGGGGGCGTGGCACATAGGCTGTTCGTCCCCTCTTTATTAGCAATACAAATGCAAACAAACTGCCGGCCGCAAACTGAAACACACACAAATACACAGGCTCACACAAAACTCAATTCGGGAGCCTGTGTGCGAGTGCATTTCCGGTGGGTGTAGGGGCTACGAGCGCGTATGTTAATCCTTGTTGTCCTGCTGAAGTTTTCGTTGTCGTTGTATTGCGTGCATATGAAAATTAAAATTGTTGACAATTGTCATTTTTTTCGCAATTGCTGTTGTTGTCATTGTGTTGTCAGCGTTGTTACCGCGGTTGTTGTGGCACTGCCGCCCCCTCCCCTTCCCCCCTTATTTTGCTACCACTGCTGCTGCCACACGCAACTAACCGCATTTTGATTGCCATGCATTCGACCGAATCGTGCTCGTTGCTAAATTGAAAGCATTTTCCGTGCCGTGAATCTCGGCTACAAAAAAAAAACACGTATATTTTCGCAGAAACCGGAGAAAGAACGGAAGTTGTCGCTGGCATGTTGCATGCGTGGCCTGCATCGCCCAGTGCCCGCCTCCTCTGGATTGGATTCCCAGGATCCTCGACTAGGAGGGAGTCGGTCCTCCGTGGTCTCATATTTTCCCCGCAACGCCAGCAGGCTCTATGCTTGCTCAGCTTATAGCGCAGCAGAAGAGCTCATCCCTGGGAGCCGCAGAGTGTGAAAGTGCATTAAAATGGGTTATCCTGGAAGTGACAACCATCCAATCAAACGGAATATATGCCATATATGCACGCACTCGGAATAGGAAACAAGAGAAATAACTATTTTGAAATGAAAAATTATTAGGATCTTGATCTTGAATATGTCGGTTGTGTAAATTATTCAAATAATAACTTAATTTTGTGTTCAAAATTATCCATAATTTACTGAAGAATTTCCCATAATATATATGTTATTCATATAATATTTTACTGTGCACAAGTCTATAGTCTAGACCTCTTCCTTTTGCCCAAACTCAATTGATTTGCTAATGCTCCGGAGGTGCTAAGACCAGAATCAGGCTTAATTAAGTTTTTGTGTTAGTCTGCCGCTGCTGGTAGAGTGAACATCCTTGCGGCATCTTGTATCTGTGTATCGTGCGTGTATCCTGTAACTAGCAGTTACCGAGCTCGATGCTTCGTGGCAGCTGTCAGACGGAAATCTCTCAAGCTCATCGAGCCACACAATAACATAATTATTCAATTACACGATGTTGCTCCTTGATTTGGCCCGGCTTGGATGGGGCGTTTAAAAATAAAACATAAAGGCAAAAACAGCATGTAATCGCTTTGGCAAAAATCAACAAGCGAGCGACTAATGCAATTACAGGAATTCAGGCGAATGCAGGATATTTCTCCTCCCGGAAAAAAAGAGGCAAACTCTTGGCGAAATTGTGAATGGCAAACCAACATTTGCACAGGCCATAAATTCCCAACATTTGCCAATGCCAATAAGTTGGGGCCGTCGTTGCCGTAGCTCCTAAAGTTTTACATTGGTAACCAAAAAATATGCAAAGCAGTCATAATTTTACTTTAGAACCGAAATATTTTCGAACGGAATTGTTAGCAAACAAACTTTTTTATGCATCAACTAATTTCAATCAGCTAACAAAAATGTGGCTCCCGCTGAAGCTGAAGCTGCCCTTTTCCCGCAACCGCACACCGAGAGACTGAGATGGAGAACTGAGGAAAAGCGCCGAAAACAAACGGAAAACTTTTGTCAATAATGCCGACGACGACGACGTTGTTGTTGTGGCTGCTGTTGTTCCTGGGATCTGCTGCCGCTCTAGCTCCTCCAGAAGCACTTCCTTACCCTAGTTGCCATCGCCGCCAATGTCTCAAATCCCAGCTGATTGCGCTGAGTGGCAGTGACAGCCGGGGGAATGGCGCTCGAGGGCGAAGTCTGCCTCTGGTCCTAGTCTTAGTGATCCGGTGCACCTGTCCGGGGAAAGCCTTTATCGCAATCAACCTCAAAGGCGCTGAAGAGCAGCCAAAATGCTTCAATAAGTCAAAAGAAGTGTTTTTGAAAGGTAAATAATCTAAAAATGTTATTAAATCTTTTAAAAATAAATTCCAGAGAATACGTACAGTTGTGCAAGGTGTTGCCGCATGTGCGATAGGTTGCTATCGATATAAAACACATCATTTTATGATAGTAATGACTGTAATTCGATTCGATTAGTTAATCGAATGTTCACGTTTTTACCAAGCACGCTGCAATTTTTTTCAAAAGTCATAATTGTGCCACATCTGGCGTAATTTTTGCATTTTCACTACTCATTATTTTGAGGCGTCTTTTAATCTACGAACTTGATTATATTGCGATGGGCAAGACCTTAAACCCTAAATCTCTGAGGGTACGCCGCCTCAATGTATTAATTTATGGCCATCAAAGCAATCAGGCCTCCAATCTGGGATCTGTCTTGGGACGCGGGGGCATAAGGTTATCCGGCAGTGGCACTCAACAGCTGCGCCACACTATTTCCATGGTACGCCCTGATCGTCGTCTTCGCTGGACCAACTCTAGACGTCCAGGTTTTTTCTCGAGACATCAGACCTTCCGTTCTTTGATTTCCACTCGCCGAGTTTTGGGTTCTTCGCATTCTTGGCTTCAAGGTCGTCAAAGGTAAGATATTTACCAATCAAATACAATGAACTATAATTAATTTCACCAATAACTTCTCAGCTATATTTATCTAACATCCTCAAACATGAACATCAGGACAGGACACAGGTTCACTGGGCCCACACTGCAAGATAACCAAAAATCAATATCGAAGCTGTTGAAAGAAGGTAATTTTTTACATTATGCTAAAGCTATAATATATAAAAAAAATCGTTTAAAACTTAACTTAACTTAACTTAAATACAAATAAAATATTAAAAATGGATCTAAATGAATTATGTTAAATGTTCCATCTCCACAGGAAAAGATACTAAGCCTCTGGGCACTTTTAACGAGCTCAAATCAATGGCAACACCAAGTTCTTCAACGCAGATCGCCAGTTCATCCCAATTAAATATAGGTAAATTTTCCGCATGCTTCGACTTTCTGAAGTTAGGTCCCCTTTTTAAATTCCTTAATTTGTTCAATTTAAATTCTCTACAGAAAAAGACACTAGGCCATTAGCACATCAGCTAAGCTGTGCGAATTCCACAGAACCAGTAGGGCCACAGCATTTGACAGAAGGTAGGCATTCGTTTTTTAAATATTTTATGGAAATTACTAACCTAAAAATAATTACAGAACAACAGTTTATGATGTTCAATATTATGAAAGCACTTAAAGAAATTGTTTTGTGCTTTATGTTTTACTTCTGGCTAAGGAACTTTCGTCCCCAGTAGATGTACAAAAGAAGTTAGAAGTATACTTTGTAATATGTACGAATAAACACTTAAAGGTTCACATTCATTGTTATAATGGATTTAATGCGACTTAACTTGTATTTTGCTAATTTATTCAGCCACCTTATTCTTGAGTATTAACCTGATATTCCTGCTCACCTGCCAGAGAGGCTTCACCTTGGCTAATACATTAATTAACTTTGCCGCCCCCATCCCTCCATTGTGTTCGAATGCCACTTATTTGTGGGCTTATCACTGAGCCGAGCAAAGGTTGGTCGGGGCCAAAAAACAAAAAGAAAACACAAGGAACTTGGCCCTATTCTGGTTAACAATCACAACAAAAATGGGCGCGCAAAACTTTTAATGAGCTAACGCCGCTGATTCAGCGTTCTAATTAACATTTAACGAGCATTTCGTTCGACTTGCATGCCGAAATGGGACTCAATATGGCTGCCTTGCGGCATATTATTTGCCAGTGGAGGAGCAACAGATACCAGCTAGAAGATCCCTTGGGAATTATTCAATTTTCAGCAACCATTTCCTGCAATTTACGGTTTTTGTTTGTTTATAAAATTATTTATTTCATCCGTAATGGTTGAGGTATTGTATTGATACGTATTATACCTTTGGGGTTGGAAGTACTACCGCGATACGATAAAACTTTTGGAAATACATATATCATAATTGGGTTATAAAATATGTTTTTTTTTTTATTTTAAGTATACAGGGAATTGTTAAAAGGCCATGGTTTGTATAGATATATTTTGTTACTAGACTGTAACAGGTTAAATAATGTATCTACTGAATAAAAATACATTTCTTAGACGAATTATGTTTCCAACTTAATATTTATTTAAATAAGTAATCTGTTGTTTATTAACTAGCCTGTGGCCCTCCAAGTTACTTGCATTTTAACTAAGGAATCCATAAATTAACAACATTACTTTATTATTTCTATGAAAGCCTTATTCTTGCTTAGATTCATGATGGCGTAGTCCCCAAAAATCGAGCAAATCATAATTCCTTTATTTTTATATTTCTTCAAAAAAACTAATACATAATTAAATTCATTTTTGTATCAAATAAAATTTTAAAATAAATTGTACACCCCGTGTCAATAGATTTAGCGCCACAAATCGCGTATACGCCTGTTGCGCGAACTAAAACCGTCAGATACATTCGTATCTTTAACGCCACCTAGAACTCTTGTTTAAAATACACCACAGCAGAGCTTTGGTGCCGCAGCAAAGTTGCCCCAAAGCTGTGGCACAGAACTTTGGAAGTACGCTAGCTGTAGCTTACCCCCGGAATCGGGGCAACTCTACGATAAACAAAACATATGGCCTGCAGGCTGCACAAAGCTGCTGCTGAGCGAAGTGGCGGTGGCGGTGTGCTTCTCAGTTCGCTCACGCTCTGGCTTTGGGAACGTTGTTTTCTGGACCTCCAAGGACCTGGCTCCGCGCTGGGACTACAGCCAGCCAAATATACACATATATATATATAAACATATATATACATTAATGGTGAAGTGGGCAAAAGTGTGACAAACAGAACGGAAAGTTAGCATACTTTTATGAGCTGCGATTTGGCCGAGTCGCGAGTTCAAGCCCAGGACAGCAAGCGGAACTGTGAACTGTGAAAATGTGACCCAATTGAAAGGGGCGAAAAACGATTTTGTGCCAGTTATATGTCCATATATATATATAGCACACATCACATATATATGTGTGCCGCCCGAGCCTAAGTACATCCGTCAATACAAGGAGGTAATCCCTAAACCGATATTGTGGGCGCGGTGGAGTTGTTTAGCAAACACACATAAATTAATAATCAACGTTTCTGCCCTCGGGCAAAAAGTATCGGTTATGCGAGTATGCCCCTCTCTGTGTGTGTGAGTGCGTTTGGGTGTGCGTGTGTTTGTTTTACTTGCTGTGGCAGAGCTGCAAAAAAAGTTCAATCGCTGAAACTTCAGGCAAACAGCCCGAAAGGCTTCTGCTCCTGCTGCCGCTGCTCTTTTCCCGAGGCACAGCTGATTGGCGAAACCCTTGAGCCGAACATGTTGGCTTGTTTGGTTTGAAGCTCAGTAAATCCTGTTTCCCGCTCTCTCCTTCATCCCGTGGGGGGAGGGAGGAAGAGCTCAACTTTACGGTCCTACGACTCAGGAGCACGCAGCGCAGCGTGCACACGTAATAAAGCCATAATCAAAGGTAACCCGGGACAACGGAGCGTATGCGTGTTCTCCAGTGGTCCGCCAAATGACCATTCTCTGGCTGCCACGACACGCGCCCAGCCAAAGGGGACAATTTTGCAAGTTGCAATGCTCTCAGAATTGAAGACAAACATTTCAATGTGATATTGTAATACACAGGAAGAAAATCTGAGAAAAGATTTAGTCCATAAAATCAGGATGATTTCTTTAACTTTTTTCTATTATCTTGCTCTTAAAATTATAACAAAATAATGCAAAAAATAAGTACACATGATAAGTACCCTTTTATTTTGGTTTTCTTAGAGGCTTTTGTTTATATTTCAGTCCTTTTTGAGCTAGAATGTCTAATAGTTATATTAAACTTTAGCATTACAAACTCTCTTCAGCCGATTCCTGAAAAATATCTCACTAAGAAAGTTACAAATTTCCTTATAGTTTCTATTTAAATTTGTATTTTTAGAATAAAGCCTAACTTACCATGATCTACTTTATAAGTATTTTCTGTTGGGACAGAGGAGAGATTTCCTCTTTAAGAAACTAAGGTGCATATTATTTTCTAAAACCCTTATGAAGAAATCGTAGTTTATGTAAATTTTGAAATATTTCTCTGACTGCATCTTCTGTTGTATTAAATTCAAAGTTAACAAATAAAGTGAAAGTCCCCCTCCAGTCCGATGGCGAATTTCTCAATTTCAGATGGCATTGCGGCCGGCAGGCACCATATGCACATATTTGGCGCTCAAAGGCGCTTTCCTCTCTCCCCTCGATTCCTCTGGGAGCAACACCTATTTATGGAGCACAAGTGGTTATCCGAAATGCTCGTTCTTATTCTGGTCCCCCGTTCCTCACGAACAGTTGTGGCCACACTTCGGCACTCAGCACTCCGCACCACAAAACATCGACAGATGGAGGGGCGCGCACTTCAATGTGTTTTCACTCATATCTGGTTTTCCGGTAGCGTTTTTATTTTCCACTTTAATGGAAAACATATGCCGCGACGCAGGGCTTTCCCGGAATATGCGTAGGTACGAG
Organism: Drosophila seguyi; assembly: GCA_008042675.1. Classification (NCBI taxonomy): domain Eukaryota; kingdom Metazoa; phylum Arthropoda; class Insecta; order Diptera; family Drosophilidae; genus Drosophila; species Drosophila seguyi. Next base: position 49,404 of record VNJU01009753.1, on the reverse strand, counting down.
GAATGGATCGCTTCGATCTGGCAGATTTCCATTACACATCGCCACCGCTTAATTGTTTCTAATTGCATGTGTAATTTAATTAAGCCAATTGCACGGCTCACCTTGAACCGCCGCCAGTGGCTCATCAGCGGTGGTGGCCCAGTGAGTGTGCCAACGTAATTCGATACGCTCCCCCGATGATTGCAATTGCGTTGCCTTCTGCTGTCTCGTCTTGCATGTATCTGTTACGTGGAAATTGGCAATCGATAAAGGCAACCGGAGCTGGAGTCCGGATTTGATTGCACTTGCTTCACGGCCCATTGCCATGGCCACAATATACATATACGTATATAGCATTGTGGTAACAATAACATCGAAGAGGCGGAGGCTTCTCTCAGAAGTCGCCTCCTGGCTCGCTGGGCCAACTTGATTGGCGGCCGTCGTCGGATCGGTTAACAAGGGTAGCCCGCCCCTTATTGCCGCAAGTCAGGCAACATTGCCAACCTTTTAACATGGCCTTTACTCTTTTCAAACTAAATTATTCATTTCGGGGGAAATCAATCAAATCAACATATTTAAGATGTAATGCTTGCCTAAAAAATGTCACTTATTTATATGACAAGAATTATTTAAAGTTTGTATAAAACCAGAAAGAGTTTTCTATAGAAACGTCGAGGGTAGGACTTCCAAAGGCTAACTTATAAAATGTTAAACAAAACTTGTATCCTTAAACTATAGGGAATTCATGTTTTTATAACAAATCTCTCTCTAATCTTCATAAAGTAAATATTATTAGTTTTCTTTAGTCCTGTTTAAAACCTAAAATTGGGTTTCCAAATATAAATCTCACCATCTGCATCATTTAGTCATATTTCATCTTTAAAATCCCAATTGTAATATGAACTCAAGAATATTAAGCTACCTGCCACCATAAATCACTTTCCTAATACCCTATTTTGAATGATTTCAGGAATAATGAAGCTCTCTGACACGATGGCCACGCCGATAGAAGAAAAACTGGATCAAAATCTAAAGGTAAACTAAAAATATATAAGTAGTCGTATAGATTATAATGAGATAAAAATACTTTACAGGTGCGCACTGGCATGGTCCATGTGAGCGATGGCAAGAGCAGACCCGAGCCGCTGCGTCTCAATCTCACCATGGAGTTGCTCTCGCTCCAGAAACTGGAAGTGGTAACCCCAACTAGTTGTAATCCGAATGGACCGCCCATGGAATCAAAGGTAAGACTTTAAATTAATTTAAAAAATTTTGATTAATTGAACACTACCAAATTAAATGCAGGAACGCATGGTTCAAATCACACGTCAAAAGCAGGGCGGCCTAGGACTGAGCATAAAAGGTGGAGCTGAGCACAAGCTACCTATATTAATATCACGAATCTATAAGGATCAGGCAGCTGATATAACGGGTCAGTTGTTTGTGGGCGATGCCATCATCAAGGTTAATGGGGAGTACATCACGGCCTGTCCCCATGACGATGCGGTGAATATACTGCGAAATGCCGGAGATATAGTTGTGCTCACGGTGAAGCACTATCGCGCTGCCACGCCCTTCCTTCAGAAGCAATGTGAGTGTTGGGGTGAGGAGTAATACCATAAATATTTAATTAACTTTGTTTATTTTTTTTTGGGTAAATTTCAGTAACCAAAGACACGCCCGACTCTGACAACGATGCTACGTGCGCTGAACTGAAGGCCGACGAGGGCTACAAGTCGTCCGTCAATAGTGGAACCATAAGTCGCAGCTGCAGTCGTCCCATGTCCATATGCTCAGAACCCGAAAAAAGATGGACCGATGTGGTTGCAGGTAAATGGGGGGAGGAGTTAAAGGTTTAAGATTCAATTTTAATTTAGTAATGCACAAGAATAAAGGTAACTTGTCCAACAATTATCAACTGCTTTGTACCGAGAAGTCTTCCTTGATTAATTGTTAAAATGTTGTTTCTTTTTACTAATGATTTATTGGTTAATTATTACACTAATTCGTAGAGTAAATTACCCTCAAATATTTATCCATCTTCCTTATCTTCCAGTACCTTTAATGATGGCCTATGTGACAAGATACATTTATGGCACCGATAAGCTGCGACAAAATGCCTTTGAAGTTCGTGGCCTAAACGGTGTTACCACAGGAGTCATACACTGCGATGAACTAGCCATACTTAGTCAGTGGCTGAAGTTGATAACAGATAATGTGGTGGGCCTAACGCATTTGCAGGTGAAAATTCGAATCAAAATAAATAAATTAACCCTTTTTAAAACACATATTATTACCCCCATAGATGAAACTGTACAACAGAAACTTTGCGGTGGGCGAGCGCATCGAGTACATGGGCTGGGTGAATGAGGGAGTCATTAACAACAATATATCTTGGCAGAGTTATAAGCCCCGATTTCTGCTGCTCAAAGGAACCGAAGTGATGCTCTTTGAAACGCCACCAGTAAGTTGGGAAACACCTAACAATTTATGGTACAATTTATGAAATTATTTCTATGTCTATTTATAGCTCAATGTGGCTGGCATAAGCAAGGCCCTGGTCGACTATAAGGTGTACCAAACCATGTTCCGTATTGTCAAGGAATCGGAGACTGTGGATAGCCGCCAGCACTGCTTCCTGCTCCAAAGCTCTGGTCACGAACCCCGCTACTTGAGCGTGGAAACCCGTCAGGAGCTCTTGAGGATCGAGAACAGCTGGAACGCGGCTATCGTGACCAGTGTTATTAAATTGGGCGTGAGTTGAAGCCATTAAGCCATAAATACAGGTGACTTCATTCAATCTCATCCTCAGCGCAAAACATTTGCCGTTTCGCATCATGGCAAGAGTGGAGGACTCACGTTAGACTGGCAGGCAGGATTTTCCCTGGCCGAAGGTTCCGACTCTGCCATCGTTTGGCAATATAAATTCTCACAGTTGAGGGGCTCCAGTGACGATGGCAAGTCAAAGCTGAAGCTGCATTTTCAGGATCACGATAGTCGGGCGATAGAGACAAAGGTAAAGAATGCCATCGGGATTTTATAAGAAAGCTAAATCAACTTTGTCTCCTTCTTAACAGGAACTGGAATGCCAAGTCTTGCAGAGTCTGCTCTTCTGCATGCACGCCTTCCTTACGGCCAAAGTGGCCTCTGTGGATCCTGCATTTTTGAGCTCAATACAGCAGACCTAAGTCGGATCTCGGGTCTAACACTCCCACACAAAGGATATAGATAGATATTCGTAAAGTGCATAGCAAATAACTCGAATATGAATGTTGGACTAGGTATCTCATACTTTATGTCGTCGGCCTGTACTTATTATAAACAAGTGCGCGTATATATGATGATCTGAATGATTGTAATTGGATACTGATACGGATACGGATATATTTATAGCGCTGATAAAACTGAAAGTGAAATCTCTTGGTGCATTACAGTAATTTTTAAGCGTACATAAGGCAATTACTTTAGGCATTTTTCCTATTACGTAGACTTGGTACTAAAGATAACAAATTCATATATATATATAGATATTGTTTATAACCGATTGTTTCCCAATGTAGCCTTTATAGTTAAATTATCTATCTTACGGTCTGCCGATTCGCTTTTGCTATGAGCCGAAAGAAGGGCTTCTGACGAGGGGCCTCAAAGGCTTTATTCCGTGCTGTAACCCCTAGATATATATTTCCCCGAAGGTTTAACGAAACATTTTATCGAATTATAAAACCAGTTTTGTGTGCGCTCTAATGAAAATTTAATTTTCGAAAACCAAAAAAACGAATGCTTTAAAAACGGATTAAATGTTATTTTCTACCGAGGTAATAGCTGATATCATATAATAGATATATACTTTATAATATATATATATATATATATATAACATCCACCGAACAAATCTCAATGCACAGACGTAATATGAATTAGATTTTATAACTGTTATACATTTAACCGAAGTCAGTTAAGAGATTCCATCGGACACTTACATAGGTCATTAGATCATTTGTCAATTCAGAAAGTGTCTTTCAGTGGCGAGATCGTATTTGTTGCTTGAGCGAACAGCATTGTATGAATGGGTTTTAGGCGTTATTGCACAACATATACATCTACATAAAGCATATTGATTAGTTAGCGAATCATCGAATAGCACGAAATAGGATTACATCCACGAATATCAAGTTGGCGCATTCCCTGCCGGCAAATACTCGTAACCGCGCAAAGAATGAAAAGAATATCTTAAAGACATAGGTGCTTACACGGAGCACCCAAGGTATCTTCTGGATGCTTTGTGTGGGCAGCTCTTCTCTACAATTATAAACCTATATATGTATAGTCCGTATACCAAAACAACTGGATCAGAATCAAAAATATTTACTGTACATACGCTAAGCTCTATTGGGTTAAAATCCTCAGCTCTATAGCACCAGAAGGGATACCATATTCTAGCAATAGTTGCAAACCATGTTCACACCAAAGAAATCAAAAACTAGAGGCACCCCTAAACGCAACCTTAACCCAAAACCCGACCAACATACGTAATCTGCATACACCGCAACATGTTATACGAGTATCAATTACCGGGGGAGTTAGACCTCTCACATCGGACCTAACCATGCATAACATACATATATTTTTAATGCAAAAGCTTACATAGTGTCGTGCAAAGAAGTACGCCTCATACCAAATATATATGCGATATGTAATATGTACCCCCAACTAAGAATACTTACTCAAAAGCTGCGATTCTGTGAGAGGGAGTTCAATAATTATTCGAAACTGCGCTACTTGATACAAATCATCGAAATGGAAACCATATGAGTTGCTTTTGTTCGATCCCCCCTTTACTTTTATACGTTAATAATTGAAATTATTGTACAAGAAAACCAAAGCATACGAATTGGAATAAAAACCGGAATATCTAATCAAGAATGTGGTGATCAAATTGTACTAATTTATGGGATTGCAAGGTTAAGGCTCGGTTTGCCAGAGGACTCGCTGAAAATCGAATCCTAGGGAATTAAACAACCTCTTCAATTTTGAGTAACTCAAAGTATAATAATTTATTTCAACAAATTGAAACAGAACTCATGGCTGTTAGTTCTGCTTCAGCGTGAAAAAAACTCTTAAAACAATTACAAAATAGCATAAATCTATATACATAAATGATCTATGAATGGGGAATGCTTCGTAACTCCCAATTGATTGCTTAAAATGGCTGCTTCAAGCAATCAATAGCAGTTGGCTGGACGGGGATAAATAAGTCTAGAACAAACCTTGGCATATGACAAAATCCCCCCATGGCTGTCTGAGAGGATTTTGGGGTACAACTGTGGCAGCTTTCAAGGCTTCAGTTCCGTGAGACATATCCTATAACGTGTTTAAAGCTTTTACATCATTGATTCTTGTGTATGTACAGATTCTATGCCCATTTTGGTCAAATTTGAGCTACGATCGTGTGGTTAATTCCATTGGCACATGCAAACATTCTTTGGAGGATTTTTAGTTGGTTTAAACGACGGCTGGCATTCCGTTCTATTGGGTTTTGGTATTATCTACACAGCATTATGTATATATTATATGTGTATGCTATATAACTGGCATTAACCATACAAACTACAAGCTAGTCTTAATTTAGGACTTATGGCTTGACGCTGTTCTCTGTCTTTTTGGTTTTCCTCTTCCGGTGCCGAAACCTAAGTACGTTGTTTGCGAAATCAGCCGATCCTCCGGGACCTTGCTTTCCTAATGTCAAAACATCAAAAACGGTAAGTAACCCTTTCTCGCGATGCCACAAGTACGTGAACGTGAGTTGTTGGTAAATTCTCAAATCTAAACGTAGTAAACTTGAAAACGAGCAATAGGTCGAACTCAGACATCGACGGGTTCTTTGGCGGTTTCCGTATCGGTCAGTCGCACCACGGTCACCTCGGTGGTGACCCCATTCAGCACCATTTGCATCGACTGTTGATCGCGCCACGGTGTGGTCAAAGTGGTCAGCCGCTGCCGCAGGCTTCCCGGCGTGGAAAGCAGCTTGAATATGGCCACCGCTGGAATCATCACCACCGACGAGCCGGCTATGCACCAGCCCAGCGCATTGGCCCAACTGGGATACACGTAATCCGCATATGTCAGCGGTTCATAACCGATCAAGCCATAGACTGTGATAAAGAGCAGGAAGATCGGAGCCACGAAGCGCCAGCACACCTGCCAGTATCTACCCGGCGGGAAGCCAATCATGTCCCTTATATCCTCGCTGAAACGATTCGTTCCATAGATCCAGGACACGGCGATCGCCTCGAAGAACACGGCCACCAGGATCGAGTAGCCGGCGGCATAGCGATCCAGCAAATGGAAGAAGTAGAATCCTCCCTGAGTGCAGCTGGCCAATCCAACCACAAAGTACAGGGAAAACAGACCAGCAACAAAGAGCTCCCGGTTCTTTCGTATCTTCGGGAACTCATCACTCAAGGCGGTAATAATGGCCTCTGAGCCTCCAAACTGTAAGAAATTAAGGTGATTTAGCACTACATTTTCCAAGAAAAGGTGATATGTGTACCCTTACCGAACTGTCCAGTCCCAGAGTAAGCAGCATCATAAAGAATATCAGAGCCCAGAAAGTGCTGGCCGGCATGGTGGCAATGGCAGCTGGATAGACCACAAATACCAAACCAGGACCTTCAGTGGCCACATCCTCAATTCTCACGCCCAATGTGTGAGCCATATAGCCCAGCACAGAGAATATCACAAATCCTGCTATAAAACTGGTGGCCGAATTGATGAAACTGGTAAGCAAGGCATCCCTAACAAAGGAAAGAAACGTATATAGTACCTATATAAAACTTCCCAAAAAATCCCACTTACTTGTATACATTGTTGTGGTACTTGTTGTAGGATGCATAGGCTAAAAGTACACCAAATCCTGGACCCAGCGAGAAGAACACCTGGGTGGCTGCATCCACCCAAACCTCAGCCTTGTAGATGGCACTAAAGTTAGGCGTAAGATAATACTGAATGCCCAGGAATGATCCGGGCAAGGTGAGACCCCTGATCAGTAGAATTAGTAGCACCACGTAGGGGAAGAGGGCTGTGAACCAGACCACCTTGCCGGAAGTACTGATGCCCTTCCACAGGGAGAAATAGCAGATTAAATAGACTATTAGTAGACACAACGCCATGTCCCATTTGATGGCGCCCAAATCGTGAATGCCCTCGCTTTGGTTCAGCTCCAGAATGTAACGGCTAGATGTAGAAATAAATATGTAATAAGCTGTAATTATAAATAGATAAACAACGCACTTAAAATACTCGGAGGCAGCAGATTGAAAGCCCTCCATGTGACCTCCAGTAGGGGCTTCCAAGCTCGTCAGCGAACCATTTATGTAAGACTCATTATATAGCAGACTCTGATTGCCCAGGCTATAATAGTCACTGTAATTGCCTATCACTGAGACCCGAGTAGAATTCTGGCTCTCAAACTAAAGCAGAATGAATGAAAAACAAATTAAAAACTGGTATAATTAATTCCACAAATTTCACTCACCGGTCTACAATTTGGGGTATTCCAAATATTATTGCACGACGTCCAGGGTAATGAGCTGGTGAAGGATGCAAAAAAGAAGCGCAACGACCAGGCAATAATCACATTATAGTAGAAGTCCACATAGAAGGCAATCAGCACCACCGCATAGCCAATTCCTATTAACACATATATATCCTGGCTTATTTAAAATTCTTTTTTAGTGAGAACAACTTACCTTTGAAGAGTGGCACTAGGCGACCCCAACAAGTAATGGCTCCCTTACGATTGTGCTGCCCAAGGGCCAGTTCCATGTAGAATAGAGGTATGCCTCCGACCACCAACATGATGCAGTAGGGCACAAGAAAGGCGCCTGAAATGGGATAAATATTAAAAACATGCTAAAGATACGAAAGCAATTTTACATTTTGTGAACATTTCAAGACAAATCAATTTCAAATCTTCGACAAAATAATACATTTTAATTTCTTATTGTTTAAGATCGATCCCATTTTCTGGAACCTTAAAGTGTTAAATAATTACTACTTTTACCTCGCCTGCATTCTAACGGAAGGCGCAATCAATAACTTTTTTACGATAATGATTGCATAACCGCCACACTTGGGGACTGACCCATGTCACAGCCTCTGCATTGTTCGCCTCGCTCTTGTCGCCAAACATAATTACACACATATTTAATACATAGACACCATACGCCATACTTTTATGTATGTTCGATGGTACACAAAATCAAATTGTTTTACAAGTGCCACTCTAAGGACATTTTAAAAACATTAACAGCAGCCGGGCCAAGCCAGGCCAGGCCGGGCCAAAGACAGAGACTGGGCGAGATGAAGAGGAAGGACGCCTGTCTCCTGCAGTCATCTCCGTCACCTCCGGCAATACCCAACCTCCCCCCGGGGAAAACCCCCGCTTTTGGGCCCGACAATTGGTAGAGTGCCATCGATACTTTGTTGAGTGACAGGGGATGATGTTTTTATGATTTGATTATGTCTATTAGCAGGCAAAGTGGCCGACAAAGTCGTCTACTGGCATTATATATACCCCACCATCCACTCTATATATGCATGGGCGCTGTGCTTGCTATATATGTACATAGGTACGTAGCTACAAAGGATTTTCCAGCCTCGGAGGCTTCCTTCTGTCGTGTCAATTATGGGTGAAATGTAAAACAAAAACGTCTAAAATAAAGTCAGGCCATCTATGACATCTCCGTCACTGTTGTTGAAGCCATAATTTCCGTTGCTTCAAGTGCATTTCCCCCTCGTCATGGACACAGTGGAAAATATGTGCCAGTAATTGAATTTTCACGCCATCACTTGGTCAAAACTGGGACAATTTATGTTCATCGATAGTTGCTGATGATGGTCTTAAATATCAGAGTGAACATTATAAAAAATATAGAGACTTTAACGTAATTTCATAGAATTAAAAGAGCCAGAAAGATGCCTCTTTCCCTTTGAGGCTAAATTTCTAAGGACAGAATGCATATTTAACTTGGTAAGTATGCATGATGAACGTATGCGCGATCTAAGCCTTAAGGTGCCTGAGCAAGTGCCTCTCCTTGGGGTTTTTAGCCCTAATCCAGGACATTGTGGCTGGCGCAGCCTGTTGCTGCCTGGTCCTGTGAGTTGTAAGCAGGAAAATGGGAAAGAGAATAAATAATACCGACTAAGCTGTGGCAATAATCGCAACCTGAGCGAGTTGGTGGTGGTGGTCCCTGGCAACGGACATAAAGTGGAACTTAAGCCGTAGCCGGAGCCACTGATTGAACGCAATGAAGCGTATAAATATAACAATTTATTATTATGATTTTAAAGGCAGCAGGAAGCATCCAGCAGAAGCTTTGATGGAGCAAAAAAAATAATAATAAAATAGTAATAACTATGTATATCGAAGGGCCCGGCCCGTGCGAGGAGCCACAATCCATTCACAACGCATCAGCGAGAAAGTGCCGCCATCAGGGGAAAATGGGGTGAAGACATGTTTCGCACATGAATTTCCCACAATGCGATGGGGAAAGTGCTCCGGCAACAAAAGCCTAGTGAGCACAGCTCTGAACTCCACATCAGCCGGCTGACATATTGCCCAGGAATGGGGTGAAAGCGAGTGCACGAGGAGGGTAAAGAGTAAGCAGGCCAAATGCGATTATGACTGCCAGATTTAGTTGTCATACAGAAGCACTTAACTTTTGGAATTGTTTTGAATGATGGCGTTGACGGTGAGGATCAGGAAGCGTAGTAAGTGTTCGAGTCGAGTGTGCGGGGTCCATTCCCCCTCTTTTCCTGCTACTCCATAAAGGATATGAGCTCCAAGTCTGCCACCATCCCCCCAGATACGGCACTTCGCGCCACTTTGACAAAGTGTTAACAAGGCCTAAAGGGAAGTGCGGAGTGCAAATGCGGTGAGCGGAAAGCGACGGGTTCCGTGGCGAGCCCAATGATGTGTAAAGCCATATAAATTATTTTCACTCAGCCGGAGCGATTCTCGAAATGTCTTTGTCCCCTAATTGGCCAGTTCACACAGAGACAAATTATACAGCAATTTTTTTCCCATTTGAAGTCAATATATATTTGAAATATATTTTTTAAACCTTTTAAGAAGGCGTATAGGTTTTTAGATCAATTAAAACTATGTTTAAAGTATGCTAATATATTCTAGACCCTTAATTAGTAAATGTAGTAGTAACATGTAGCATACTTTATATTCAAATTAAATTAAATACAATAAGCTATTTAAATTGAAAACTAAAAAACTATATTATTAAATCGAGAATTATATACGTTCGATTTGATGCAATGAAATGGTTGAATAAAATATTGGAAAGACTACTTACCACCTCCATTTTTGTAGCACAAATAGGGAAATCTCCAGACGTTTGCTAAATCGACGGCGAATCCAATAACCGATAATAAAAAATCCACTTTGCCGCTCCATGTTTCCCGCTCGTCGCTGATCCTATTGTTATCGTTATCGTGTGGCGTGGGCGTCTTTGATTTGGATACCTGTCCCGTTGGTGACATCTGCGACTATATAACCCGTCGTGTCCTTGACCCAAATCGTGTCGATATTCGACCACGCTAAAGTTCCCGCCGCCGCACTTTGAAATCTGAGTGAAATCGAAACACTTCAATGGGTCAGTTAGCTCTTCCAGAATCGAATACATGTGTATATTCCCCGCCCGGAATCATTTATGTCCCCAATCCCCCAATCCCATCCTCCTACCCTTCAGTAAATCCATGGACCTCAATGAGTGTGTGTCCAGGGCCACTTGAAACCCGTTTGGCCACGACATGTGCTCACCCAGCCCTTGAAGAGCTCGTTGGCACATTACGCATACGACAGGTGGCATGTCCAAACACACTGGCCAGAAAACACTTGACCAAACCATCCACACCATAGAACAAGTATATATATTTACCATGTTGAATGTACACATATATGTGCTGTATATGGAACTCTCGGGTAATCTTTGCGTGTAATGAAACCACAAACACGTCAAACAATTAATCTGATCTACTTAATTCTTCCCCGCTGACTTTAATTGCCCAGAGCTGTGATCAATTAAGCGGAATGCAGATTGAGTGCTTCAAGTACCCGACGGGCTTAGCCGCTACTCGGGGTTTATTTATGGGCAAGTACAATTATAAAAACACTTTATTTACGATTCGAGCTTGCACTTGTAGTTGGAAATTATCAAACTAGAGACCTTTAGAAGTTACAAAGTAAAGAAAATATTTAGAAATAAATATTAACTTGTGCTTGTTGAATAATTTGTTCATAAATTGTTAAAATATTTTTGGATAGTTTGTGAGTAGAATTGAAAACTGATCACAATAAATAATAACTTATTTTTACTAAGTATTTCAACAAAATCTACATATAAATATGCGTATTTTAAGGGTATGTTCCCTTATTAAATTCGTCTTGCAATGCTGAGACAAGCTTTTATAATTGAATTGAAATTTAGAATATTTTTTAAGAGAATTATAAAATCTCTGTAGTCTAAATTTGTCTCAATTTAAATCTAAGAAATAATTATTTTTTTTAACAATTTTACATAAAATTTAATGCACTTTTAAACTGGCAATGTGAGTTCATAAACCTATTTTAATTCTTCACAATATTAAAAACTCAACAGCAAGTAATTTTAATTAAGATTCACATAATTTTACCGACTTACCTATACAATATCAAGCTCAAATGTTACAGTTGCACCAATCCATTGTTAAGTTATCCTTGAGACTTTCCAAAAATATATAGAAAACTAGGCGAGGAGCTCCGCAAAACAGTATCCAGACAAAAATTCACTTCACACTCATTGGCAGATGTATATATTTTTTTTTTTAAATTTCTCAACTTAAATCGGAATCAGAATCGAAATCGTATCGAATCGGAGCTGTTGCGCCTTCGGTGACATGCGAGCGTTTGCCAATGGCTGCTGGCCAGTTGCCACTTTTATAGTCCGCGACAAGTGGTTATAAAGGCTGCATCTCTTATCACACACACACACGTTCGAATAGCACACAGCACTTATGTGCCATGGCAAAGTTTTTTTTGTGTGTGTGTGTCAAGCGCAGCAGCGGAGAAGTTGAACCTCTAGAGCTAAAGTCCCCGAACTGAAAGCCTAAAAGTCGCATGCGCCAAGGAAACGTCGACGGAACCGGAACGGAAGTGACCAATTAGAGTTGGCTTACATATACCACGACAACGGTGCGTATACGTGATGCTCTTGTGTATATGACCGCAGTGCTGTATTGGTGCAGAGATTCACTGTGTGCGCGCTGTTAACTGAGGAGGCTGCTGTTGTTGGGCGGAAAGACTTTTAGCAGAGCCATGTTAGCCAGCTGAATGGTGATTTTTAAGAATTAAATTTTTGTAAAACCAGAAAGGATGCTACATTTGGGAAGCTAAAGATTGTATTGATTGATTGAATGCAATTTATTATTAAAATGGTTAATAACTTTGCAAACAATTCATTCATTTCATATGGAAAGATATAACGATGTAACCCCTTACAAAATATTGAAAAGAAATTAAGGTAATTTCTTTTTCTACCTGCCATAACTAAAACAACTCGGCTGTTTATGCTGATCAAAAATATATATGATTTATAGAGTCGGAAATAACTCCCTCGCTACTTTACAAGATTTTGACTAAAATATAATACCCTGCAGCGGTATAAAATAAAAAAATAATTATAGTTCATAATTATTTTTACTTTTTACAAAGTAATACTACAAATCGAAAAGCATTTCTTTCTTGTTTTATTTTAAGGGGTTAAACAGGGTCAATCATTTTAAAGACCTCTCCTTTTAGCCCTACTCTATTCTGGCTATATTCTTGTACAACGGTCTCTCCTCCTAGGCCCTCTCTCGTTTAAAATCTCCCACCAGCAGCACAAGCATATTTCGAAAGCATTTTCGAAATCGCTCGCGTGCAGTGCTCGGAATATCTTTTTTTAAATCCCAACCGAGAGCAGTTGGCAACGGGCACTCGTGAACATCGGATGCGTTGTGGCAGAGCAGAGCGCGGATTTAATTGCAGGTGCAGCCGTATAAATACATACTCCCACATATGAACATATGCGGAGAGTGCTGCCAGCTCACTTGACAAAATTGCGGCAGTGCGTGTGGAAATGCGTGTCGATATAGTGCGTTCCGCTGGATAAATTAGACGCGAATTCATTCCGCCGCTGGTGAAAATCTGCAGAAGCTACTTTCGCAAAAGGTTTTTATATAAGAGGCAGGCGCGGGCATTATTTTTAATTTAGCTGTTGATATTATGCATAAAGCGAAAAGAGAAAACAAACATCAAAACACAAACGAACAGAGCTGAACAGAAGCCGGGGAGAGTGACGAGAAGAATTGTGCGGCCTGGTTCTAAAAACTTATTGCCGTCTGGCGAGCGATTCTTTCGAATTCTTCCGCTCGTGTCCGTGTGTGTGTGTGGTGTGTACGTGTCCAAATATTTATACGTGCACGCGCTGCTCTGCGGATTACCCGTATTTGTTATGGTGAATTTCCACTGGATGTGCAATAATAGGTCCATGTCCGTTTACCAGGAAGCGAAAAGTGACCGATCAATTTCGGATTCATCTCTTGATTTACTTTTGCAGAAACAGCAGCAGAAGCAACAAAAGCCAAAAGACAACGCGCATAAATAAAGATACTACTAGCGCGTATAAAGGAATCCAACAGATATAGATTTGTTTTCCTTTGCTGCTTCTGCTGCTGTTGCTGCTGTTGCTGCTGTCGCTATAAATATTTACAACGCCCGTCTTGTATACAAAAGTGTAAATATGTAGATACAATCTGGTGGATACATTCGCGTACATGAACTGTTTCAATTATTTTATTGGCCTGCTCATGGACAAAGCTTCGCAGAATTGAAAGTGAATCAAGTGATATGAACTGAGGCGAGAGCCAAAAGCCATTACCCAAGGAAGGAACATTTGCAAACAGTCAAAATGTCAAAGAAACCACGTGGACACATCCACAAGATTCGAGAGTTTGAACTGGAGAAGGTGAGTGAATCCCTCTGGCTTTATTTGGTTATATCCCAATATCACTTTATGATCTATCCAGCAAATAAACAAATAGCTATAGAACGGTATTAAGAGTTCGACTTGGCCCAGTCGCGTCTTGAGCGTTATGATGGGCAATCTGCCAATAATCTCTTCCCCGGGAAATCGTCTACAACACATCGGGGAAAATGCCATGTTAACGATTAGATTTCTGATCATTAAACACAAACAGCAATGGGCATCGTCTCGGTCTCGAATACAGTAATGTTTAATAGGTCTAGGTAACGCCACTATACATACACAATTTTCTCGCTCACACTTTATATACATTTCTGTACATTTGTATATTTTATTGTTCCGATATAGTTGAGGTGGGTCTTAAACGGGGCGCAGCATATTGCACCAAGCTCTGCTCTTTGATTTTTCAGAACAGGAAGCCATTTAGGAATGAGTCAATTTATAAACAGGAACTATTATTAATCGGAGCTGAATTTAGAATACGTTTCATCCCCTTTGCAAGTTCAAAGAAATTAAATTAAAACAGAGACTAGTTGGAAAAAAGAGGTTGTTTCCTTCTCCTCCTCATAGTTGATCAGAATTAATGGCTAATAATTTAATACCGACAGGTTTCCCAAAAAGTTTCTTCGAAAACATTGACGGTGTAGTTTTTTGGTCGCAATCACAGCTATTTTAATATGTCATCTATATATAGATCCAGCTTGTGGACGAGTTTGATATCATTCAGATCGTTGGCGAGGGATGGTTCGGGAAGATCTTGCTGGTTGAGCACCGGGGATCCCAGACGGAAATGGTCCTGAAAGCCGTACCCAAGCCATATGTGACCCTACGAGACTTTTACCGGGAATTCCACTACGGACTCCATTTGGGCGTGCACCGACACATAGTGACCACCTACGATGTGGCCTTTGAGACGGCAGGTTTCTACGTTTTCACCCAGGAATATGCTCCATTAGGTGGGTCTTAGCACTTTATATATTACAAAATAACCATTTTCAAGAGAAAAATTGATAATTTCAGGGGATCTCACATCGAACGTGACCGATTCGGGCGTGGGCGAAGTTTACAGTAAGCGTGTGGCCAAACAATTGGCCTCGGCCATAGACTACATGCATTCAAAGTAAGTATAAGTATCTATATAGATCGAAAGAATATATATCCTAGGCTAGCAAATAGCTATCTCTGAACCCTTCTCCTTAAACTACTAAATATATATACTTTCTCTTACCTGCAGAGACATAGTCCATCGGGATATTAAGTTGGATAATGTCCTTATCTATCGCTCGGACTTCCAGCGCATCAAGCTCTGCGATTTCGGCGAGTCCTTTCCCACAGGTTCCACTGTGGAGCGGCGGAACGAGTGGCTGCCCTACAGTCCGCCTGAAGTATTAGAAATCAAGCCCGAAGGCAGTTACAAGTAAGCATAACGGAAATAACCAAGTTTCCAATTCGTAATATTACCATTTACTCCAGAGCCGATCCCAGCCACGATGTCTGGCAGTTTGGCATTGTAATCTTTGTGTGTTTAACCGGTTGCCTGCCCTGGCAGAAGGCTGCCTCCGATGATCCCCGATATGTGCGATATTTGGCCTGGCAGGGTGGCCTTATGATGATGCCCCTACGGCGAACTCCTCGGCTGTTTAAGCTCCTCACCTCGAATGCCCAGCGCATGTTCAAGCGCTTCTTCGCCAGGATCTCCAACCGGCCGAAGAGCCTGGCTGATGTGACCAAGTTCCTAGACGATCGCTGGCTGGCCAAGACAGCGCAAAAGGAGATGGCGGAATACGAAACGGACGAGCTCTGTCCGTCCATGTACTCCTTCCACAGCAGTCCGGATGAGAAGAATCGTTTGCTGTACACTTTGGCCGATTGCGGGATCGAGACGAATGTGGATCGCCAACAGAAGAAGAACCGCATCAAAGACTGGATCGAGTCGTCCATCATTACAGAGGAGGATGAGGTGAGTTCTAGACGTATTTTAAAAGGGATTAAGTTTTCAAGCAGCTAAAATTACCTGATCTTGAACAAACATGGCAGAACAACCTTTAATTTTAATTAATTGGCAACTGGCCAAGTTTTTTTTTTAATTGTGTTTAAAAACCAAGAAGAATTAACCAAGAATTCTCTTGGGATACTGTCACATATAGAGTGACGACATCTTTTCTTTACCGCCCATCACATCAACTCCTTTCATCCTCCATTGCAGGAAGAGAACGAAGAGACCAATTCCGCCTCTCCATCGTCGTCAGTTTCTCGGGAGCCGCTGCCCGGCCACATCTCGTCACTGCGCAAGCCGGCCAGTCCGCCGGAAAGCACCAAAGATATCAAGGGCACCCTTAAGGATGCCACCCAGAAGCACTTCGATCCACGCACGGGGGCATTGCAGCAGGGTCCCAGCGAAATGGGCCAAGTGGCCATGTCGTATTCCAAATCCGCCAGTCCCTCCTCCAACTACAGCACCACAGCCTCCACGCTGAACAATGCGGACAGCCTGCTGACACTGGGCTCGCGGCAGGATCTGCTGGCCAGCAACATGACCATGTACACCTCCATGGAGACGGAGCTGAATCGTCTAGGTGAGGCTGATCCTCGGCTGAACCAGCGCTCGCTGAGCAGCAATCCCATGCTAACCACCTTCGATGTGAACACCTCTCCCGCCGCTAAGAACTCAATCGGAGTGGGCACCCGCAACTCCAGCCGGAGCATCCTCAAGTCCTCAATCGTAACCGCCGCTTATCCCGCTTTGGCCGCTTTTAACATGGGCCAGAGCCACAGCCTGCAGCAGCTCAACCAGCACCTCCAGACATCCACGGGCCTCACCCCAAAAGACAACTCCTTTAGGCGATGACAACCGCCGGCTAGTTACTAATCCTTGCCGCACTTTCAGAGCTTTGCGATGCCCGGGCCTCGAGCTATGCTAATCTCCCGTATGCTTCTCAAGTTAAAGACAGCGCATACGGATCGGCCGATGTCAGCGAGATGACGACGAGCAGGAGTCCCCGGAGTGCCCCAGTTATGAAAGACACCGCCTATGACCGCACCAGCAGCAGCAGCCACAATATCGCTCGCCGCCAGCGCAGATAGCTCCCATTTTGGGTTCGCACAGCCACTCACTGATTTACAAGTTCCAATAAATAGATAACGTACATTTCTTAAGTTTTATCCACTCCTTTACTTTTGTTGGGCGGGTGAGGGAAACGCAACATAGTTCTTATAAAAGTACGTTTCATTTATTACGCATCAACATCCCAAAATAAAGATGAGCAGCGCTCACTTCAGAGGAATAAAACGGGAGCTGTGGGTGGCACCGATACCGGGACGACCGTGCTTGACGGGCTTGTAGGTCAGAGCGAACTCTCCCAGATAGTGGCCAATCATCTCGGGCTTGACCTCAACCTGTGGATAAAGAAAATAACGAATTATATATCTGGCATAAAGTATGGATAATATTTATGGAAAAGTTTTCGTGACCTAGAAGTCGGGTTGTTGTCGGGAAGTTGTCAGTCGCCGAGAGGTGCAAGGAACAAAAGTTGTTTGCTTCGTCGTTAAACAATCTTTTCCAATTAACCCCAAATCAGGTCACGAAAACCGCTCAAAAGCTATTCCTCACCTGGCCAAAGTCCTTGCCGTTGTAGACACCAATGATGGAGCCGGTCATCTCGGGGACGATGATCATGTTCCTCAGGTGGGTCTTGACAATCTCGGGCTTCTCATTTGGCGGCGCCTCCTTCTTGGCCTTGCGCAGCTTCTTGATCAGGGCCATCGGCTTGCGCTTCAGCCCGCGGGAGAAACGCCTGCGGGCGCGGCTGTGCATCAGCTCCACCAGCTGGTTGCTGCCGGGGAAAAAAGAGCACCGGTTAGGGGACGCCTTATTCATATTTCAATATTCAACTCACTTGGGCATGTCCAGAAGCTGGTCCAAGTCGACACCGCGGTAGGTGAACTTCTTGAAGGTACGCTTCTTCTTCAGATTCTCATCGACTTGCTGCATCGCAAAAATCAAAGAAAAAGAAAAACACAGTCAATATAGCTGCCATTTTGCGGGAAAATTGCACTGAAGAACTCCAAAATAACATCTGCCATCGTGCGTGAAACAGCGCTCAACCCATTTCGCGCTATATTTCGGCCAGTTTCCGCAAGGATGCCAAATATTTAGTTGGATTCATCAAAGATATTTACATCGGCCATCTTTTTGGGTTCGTGCACAAAACGGAAAGAGTATTATATAGAGGTGCGTGAAACATCGATGAAAACATCGATACGTCGATGTTTTTCGATTTTCTAAAACATCGATGAAAACATCGATGCATCGATGTTTTTCGATTTTCTAAAACATCGATGAAAACAGCTGATTTAACAGAACTTGCCTCTTAACAGAAACTTGCGGACGAATTCTACAGTGATGAGGTGGTTAACAGAAACTAGCGGATGAATTCTACAGTGGATGAGGTGGTTAACTGAGTGACGTCACAAATGTTTCTGGCAGTCTCGAGGTGCAAAAACATCGATGCATCGATGTTTTTCGAATTTTCTAAAACATCGATGTTTTTTTCTGTGCCACGATTAACAACTAATTTCCAATTGGTATGTAGAAAAGGCGTATGATTCCCAATCGGTATGTAGAAAAGTACCTTTTGGGGTCGAGTGGCGAATCGGTATGTAGAACATGTACCTTTTGGGGTCGAGTTTTTTTGACAATAGCGAGAGGGCCGAGCGCCGAATCAATTTGAACATTGCTAGAATAGACGAGCAGAAATTTTTTGGTTTTGAATAATATTAAATCAAAATTGTTTATCAGGTGTCTTTAATTAGTTTCAAGAAGACGCAAACAAATTTTCTGTGTGGCTGCCACTAGCTGCGAGTCAGACGGAGCGTTCAGCAAAGATGGGAAAATAGTTTCTGACCGCAGGACCTCGCCTCAGCCCCGACATTGTTGATAAACTTATGTTTATTAAAAAAGAGCGGTAATAGCCGAACAGGCAAAATAAAATAGCCAGGAATAGATAAATTAAATAAAGAGTAGCAAAGTAAATAGCCGGTATTATTTTTAACTTAAGGGGGTCTTCTAGTTAGCCAATTTCCAGAAATTAATTGTGAAGAAACTAGGGTTTTTGATAATATATCAAAATATCAATATATCGATATTTATTTCTGAAAAAGACATATTTATTTGTGATATTTTTTTTGCCCAAATATCGATATTGCGGTATTTTTACTTGATATTTTTCAATATTTTTGTCAAGACGAGGAACAACACACTGGTAGCGGTTGCCGGTTAATTTAAATCTGTAATTTTTATCAGAACGTCAAACAATTGTTCAAAGTTTTACTTATTTTATTTCTAAGTGATATACAAAGAATCTGTTGCTATCTGTTAGTGAAAGCAAGGTACACTAAAATAAACATTTGCAAAAAAACCTATTTCAAGCAAGACATTCATTCATATTTCAAAATTTGTAAAATCGACGATTTATTTAATTTTAAAATATAGTATATGTCTGCTTAATTAAAAACTGTTTCGGGTGACACCATCTACCCTCATTAGCGATCTTTTCATTTTCAGTAAAAGAAAATGCGGTAGACCGGACAGTTTTTTGTCTGCCATTCAAGACAAATTGCTTTTTTAAAAGAATGTAGCCATTTTTATTTAAGCTTTATTATAATATACATAATTATAATTATAATTACATTTTTTGAAATTATTAAAATATTTGACTTTCCTATCAATTCGCCTTGATTTGGCATTATTGCTTGGCCAATTCTCATTGTATCTATTACAATGCTTATAAAGCAATTCTTTTATATATTGCTTTAAAATTTGCTGCCTATGTGTGGCGCAAGGTTCTTGAAGCCCAAACCAGTATCCATATTTTTGGTTTGTTTCTATAATGCATTTGTCAATAATATTTTTTAAAATATTATTTTGATGCGGAGATTTTTTTAACTCTATATAAAACAGCTGAGGGATTTATTTGGTTTATCCCTGAATCGTTTTAACACGAAAACAACTGAAAAGATTTTTGTCTTTGTTCAGTTTTGCTTGTATTTTTATTTTCGCATGTGCATTGAACGCCGTTGGGAGAAATACATATTTTAAAGTATTTTTCCCAATTTTACAGTGATGGCATTTTTTAACCCAATATCTGCGGTTTCATTCTCAACAGGATCGAGAAATATAATTGGGCGCTCTTTTAGAGCTTTAAGAAATAAATTTATGTTTAAATTATTTCCTTTGGATATTAGTTGGGACATTGTTGGCAGGTGCGCAGGTGCGAATGAAATGAAAATGCTGCCCGTCTAATGGCGTGGTATGGGTGGCTTTGCACTCCAGCCAGGAGAGCGGCAAGCCAAGCTCCTGAGCATTCTCCGGTTTGTCAGAATGTAAATCCCGCGGCAGCAGTTGGAGACCAGCGCCGCGTTTTGCTGTCTCCCATCTGCAGCCTGACCAATTTTGTTTCGGCCACTTCTGATATAGAGGATCAGCAGGCCGATGTGCTGCCTCCCCGCAGCTCCACTCACCTGCAGGCCGTCCAGACGATTCTCATACGGAGAAAGCCAATGTGACTGCTGCTCCCTCTTCACCCCATCTATCTGCCAAATTAAATATGAAATGAAACGAAATGAATAGAAATTTTTTTACTTTCGTAGTTCCTTTTAATTTTTAACATTTTAAGTGAGAGCGGCTACCAATTTTACAAATACTTTTACATCTTTATATATTTTTTAATATTTTAATTGAGCAGATCGGCTACCACTTTTGCAAATCGTTTCACATCTTTATAAATGGCTTTGAAGAATCGGTCTTTAAGGTAGCCACTAAAAATTGGGTTGCCCATATCGATAAACATGCGTTGCATTTCTTCATCTGAGCGATTAATTCTAATAAGCTCTGTTTTGAAGACAGGGATGTTTATCTCCCTGTGTTCCATGGCCATCTCCACGGCCACCGTAACTAAAACAAAGAGGCGACGCCTGGACATTTCCGTATAATTCAGTAATCCCTTCTGTGGTCCTTGATTACTTGATTAAATAAAATATTACAAATTGGCGCGCAAACTTACCATGTCGCTTCAACTTCACCTTTCGCTTTGAGCACTTGGCACGCCTGCATTGGCGCTTAAGATTTTCGATAAATTGATCTAAAAATCGCATATCACATATAGGGGATTCGCGATATGAAATCAATATACGTAAATGTTAAAACAACCCTAACCACTTCAAAACCTATAGTATTATATATAATCCTTATTATTTACTTACAGAAAAAAATGGCTATTCTGTTATTTAGCAGACATTTTAATAAAAAATATGTATTGTACTTATCACTACAAATGGGCATCAATTTGTGACGCGCAGAGGCGCACAATTACATTATTATAATATATAGGATAAATTATGGGAAGAAATAGGGGCATAAGAAATGAAATCACTATATATTTGAATTAAAGGTTTGCGCGCGCCAATAATCGAGGACGGTCACACTAGACCGAGAAGTCGACGGCCACACTAGTAAGTGTCAAATCAAGAATCGGCAGCGGGCACACTAAACGTCGCCAGAGCCTTATATAAGGCGGACTTGGCGACAGCGATCGGCGAAGAAATTTCTTGGTTCTTCCATCAGCCGAATGCTAACCCTATCTTCGACCTTAAACCCACTTTTTCCAAATTGTCATTGGTACGAAAATTCAGTTGGAAGTGGGGAGCTAGATTAGCAATACTAAAAATTTTTAAGGATAATTTCTTGTATTATATTAATTTGTTTGGAAAGGGTATAACCTGTTGGTTGTTTACAGCTACGTTAATACTTAAGAGTTGATCTATTTGGGAGGCTACTTAATCCTTAAAATAATATTGATAATAGGCTCTGTTCATAACAAAGTCCTTGGCATCAATTTTGCAAAGGGCACGTTGAAAATGTGTATAGTCCCATAGAACTGGGATTTTAAACTTATTATGAGGAATGCCGCTGTTTATAGTCCCGTTGTCGCAAACTATTGCGAGAAGGAATTTAAATATATTAATGTTATGCAATTGATCAAGGATATAATCCACTATATCAAGAATTTCATTTGCATGAATAGATGATGCTACTTCAAAGTAGCATATCTGAAAGTGCAATCCATTGATCCCATCCATCAATGGATTGCACTGCAAATGTCTAGCTTTCGTAATTTAGCGGTATATTGGGAATCTGAAATTGAATTATTATATCTAACTATTTTGGCGGCTATCCCTTAAAAATGTCCGATCATTTCTTATATAGTAGTGAGAGGATATAGAAACTTTGTGCAAAGTTTCAGTCAGATAGCTTCAAAACTGAGGGACAAGTTTGCGTAGAAACGGACGGACGGACAGACGGACAGACGGACAGACGGACAGACGGACATGACTAGATCGACTCGGCTGTTGATGCTGATCAAGAATATATATACTTTATAGGGTCGGAAATGTCTCCTTCACTGCGTTGCAAACTTCTGACTAAAATTATAATACCCTGCAAGGATATAAAAATTAACAAAATGGCCTGATTTTCAGTTAGAAAAAATATGCGTACATAAGCAAAGAACGTAAAGTAAATTGTAATTAAAGCCTTACGATTGCGTGTTTAACCTTTACAACTGTAAATTAAAGCACATTTACTTTCTGTTCATTACTTTTTCTACGTTTAATCTGTGACAACACGTAAAATTTGTGATGGGGAAAATATCAAAAGAAATTGATCTTGATTTGAGGAAACTCATTGTAAAACTTCGCGCTGAAGGCAAAACCCTTCGGGAAATTGGTTGCATTGTTGGAAGGACACACTACTCCGTACAAAGAGTCCTTTAAAACGTAAGTTTAACAGGCTCCTGTGAGTCCAAACCAGGTTCTGGTAGGCCACCGAAGCTTACTAAGCGGGAGCAGAATAGATTTTTTAAGACAATAAAGGTCAATCCAAGGACAACAGCATCTTAAATAGCTAAGGATATTAAGGACAAGTTTGGAAAGAACCTTCATGATGATACCATTCGTAAAATCATTCAGAAAGAAGGCTATTATAGACGCACTGCTCGGATGAAGCCACTAATATCCGCTGTTAACGAAATCATGCGTATGGAATTTGCCAGACATTTTCAAAATAAGCCCCCTGAGTTCTTGCAGAAAGTTAGTTTTAGTGATGAAAGCAATTTTTGTATATTTGGGATAAAGGGGCGAAAGCTTGTATGGAGAAAAAATGGTACAGCCCTAGATATCCAAAACCTTGCCCCAACCGTAAAACACGGTGGTGGTTGTGCAATGGTTTGGGGATGCATGGCGGCTAGTGGAGTTGAAAATCTTGAATTCGTTGAATCGACAATGGATAACAAGAGGTATATCGAAATTTAAGACCAACATTTGCTGCCAAGCGCTGAAAAATTGGGACTGGCAGGCCATTTTTGGTTTCAACAGGACAATGATCCAAAACTTTGTGCCCGCAATACCAAGCATTGGTTGCTTGGCAGTGTTAAATATCAATTAAAAACGCCACCGCTATCCCCTGATCTTAATCCCATTGAAATTTGTGGGACCTATTAGAGCGCAAGATCCGCCAACACCCTATTACATCGAAGGTTAAACTCAAAAGGATCCAGATGGCTGAAGTCTTTAAACGAAAAGGATATCCAACTTCATACTGATATATTTAAATATCATTTTTTTGTATAGATGTTTGTTTTTGTACGCATATTTTTTCTAACTGAAGGGCCATTTTGTTATATTTTATAAAGTTTAAGACCTAGAAAATAAAAAGTTATATACTATTAAAGCTAATAAAATGTACTACATTCTGCACAAAAAATTAATTTTCTATGTATTTTATTTAACACTTATTTTTAAAGCCAAAGTTTGTGTACATGTTTGTACGCATAGTTTTTCTGTCAAGTGTACTTCTCAAATACAGTGCATTTAAGCCATTGTTCAGCTTTCGATAAAAAAAGACAAAATTACCAATTAAGGTGACAGAATTATGTACTTTAAATGCCTAAATATTACTTCATTTTGTAATTTTTACGGGGTTTTTCCAACTTCAGGTCTTGCAACATTTTATTCAGAATATAGGGATTTGCTTCACTTTGCGATCACTAGTTGAAAGGGAAAAATGAATTTGGTCATAGGCACAAATGCAATGGAATTTAAGTGGGCTCTGCAAGCGATATTTAGAAAAGGTGACCAACAAACAAATCCGTCGCCGCCGCCAACATGTGATTACAAAGATGCGAAATTGCGGAGAAGTGAAGAACGTAAATCAGATCTAAAATTTGGAATCAGCGAGCCGGCATTGGCGGTGGTGATGCTAGCTGAGTTAATTTTTAATGAGTTGCCAACCTGAGTACACTGCGGTCCACTCTAAAATGGTATTTTTTAAGCACACGGAATTCAGCCACACCTTATAGCTTAGCAGTTAAATTCAAAATAATAATTGATTAAATTAAATTTCAAACTGTTGTAGCAATTAATAATATTCAAACACAGAGCAAGTATTACCACCCTCTTTTTAATTTATAAAAATAAGACTTAAAAAAATACCCAAAAAACTACCACTCTTCTCCTTATCAGTCAGCTTAAGCTCGAGTCGGAAGTTGACTTTTGTTCAGTTTGAAACGCGTCACCAGCCAAAATGCAAGTGTTGATTTGGGCTCCCTTGCTTTTGGGCGTAGTCCTCGGCCATACAGTACCGCAACTGTGCGAGAATGGAACGGGGGAGTGCAAGGAGCTAAGCGAGTGCCCGACGATTTTTCACAACCTGGCTGCAATCGCACCTTATGTGAAATACTGCGACGAGTTCAACGACATTGTTTGCTGCCCACGGCCAATAAATATGCAAAGCCAAGTGCTGCCGTTCTCCGCCGGCTTTAGGCTCAGGAAATTTGAGAAGGGTCAGCTATAAGAAAAATAAGTAAAATTAATTCTTTGAAAAAAAATGTGAATTTTTTCCTCAATCAGAATGTCGCCGCTATAATGAGATAAGAGCTTCCTGTCGCTCCACGCCTTTTATAGTGGGTGGCGCCAAAGCCGAGGCCCGGGAGTTTCCCTTCATGGCGCTGCTGGGGCAACGTAGAAAAAATTCTCCACACATTCAGTGGGACTGCGGTGGCAGCCTCATTCATCCCAAGTTCGTGCTAACCGCCGCCCATTGCCTGGAGACCAGTGAGTAAGTAAGAAGGCTGATTAAATACTAAATAGCATATAATTCTGAGTGTTTACAGTTTTCCAAATCAATTAAAATCTATTTATTTCATTAAAATTCAATTAGGAGTTAACAAAATGTTTTATTTTGCTTTTGATTACCCAATTAAATACTTTTTCTTCACTCTTTTGTGTCTAGACCATAAATTCTTTTAAAAAAGAGCTATAGACAATCTGTTTTTGAAAAAAAAACAATAGCAAACAGAAAAACATCATGTTTAAAACATGATTTTTTTATACTATTTCAGAAGGCAGAAATTTACATTTAGTTTAATTGCTGCCAATTAATACATGTATTTGAAGCCAGTTTCTAAAATTCATTGATTAAGGACTATACATTTAAAGTATTATTTATGTACAGAATCCTTTTCCTTTTATTTCGTGACTCATTTCAGGACGAAAGCCCAGCGCCTGGATCCCAACTACGACTGCCCCAAGTACGTGGTGAGACTGGGAGAGCTGGACTACAATAGCAACACGGACGATGCCCAGCCCCAGGACTTTTTGGTGGTCAACTATGTGGTGCATCCCGGCTATGGCGAGGACGATGACACGGGGGGACGCGTTAATGACATTGCTCTCCTCGAACTGGACAAAGATGCCACCTTCAACGAGTACGTGGCACCTGCCTGCCTGCCCCCCGCCAGCGGAAACGAGTATCTCCAGGTGACGGCCGCCGGTTGGGGAGCCACTTCGGAGGGCGGTAAAGCCTCCTCGCATCTCCTTAAAGTCACCCTGGATCGCTTCGAGGAGCAGCAGTGCAGCGAACGCTTGAGCCACAAGATCGATGTGCGGACTCAGCTCTGTGCGGGATCGCAGAGCAGCAGTGGCGATACTTGCTACGGGGATTCCGGGGGGCCGGTCTTCGTGCAACATCCCGTGTACTCATGCCTCAAGCAAGTGATTGGAGTGACATCCTACGGCATAGTGTGCGGCGTTCAGGAACTGCCCAGTGTTTACACCAAGGTGCATCTCTACACCGACTGGATCGAGAATATCGTTTGGGGCGAGTAAGAATTAACTTCTAATAAGACTTATAAAATAAAGCAAATTTGGAAAGTGCAAACCTGAAACATAAACCCTCTTTTTTATGGTCAAAAGCAGCCGACATTGACATCCGGTTGATAACCTTTGAAGCGCAGTTATAATATGATTAGATCCTAATCCAGTCACATGAGGCTCTCTTGTTTCTTATTTGGTCGGCAATGGCGATAACAGCTTGTTCAAATCCCCGCTTGAAGATTTCCCCCTCCGATAGAAACCGCTGGTCGTATCAAAATCAGTTTTGTTAGCTTTAATCAAACGTCGCGGTAACAAATTGCATAACAAACAACTGGGCTTAGGGCTACGAGGATGTGGGTGGTGGTGAGTCGGTGCGAATGGAGTAGATATATTTATATATAATATAGCGATGAGTGCTCTCTCGTCGTGCTGCAGTGCATTACTTAAGGCTAGGACACAGTGGAGGCTAAGTGCTAGGGGACCCTGTAGATGGCCAACATCCCGGGTTGGCTGGATGGACACGCAGTGAGCAGGACTACAGGCGATGCAGACGGTTCAGATCGTGACGCCTCTGGGCATTCCTGTCCTTGATCTCCTGCTTGCGGATCTCCTGCTGCTTGTACACGAACAGGGGCCGGAAGACGATGGCACGACGCGGGCGATCCAGCTTCTTGGCTTCCACAGCTGCCACATCCCTGCGCTGGCGGCTGTACGGCCGGAACAGGTTCGATTTGGCCGTATCGTGTGCGTAGAGGGTGCTCAGGAAGTCAAAGTACGGCTTGGACCTGAGGCTATCCGGCTGGGCCAGCGGCGAGGGGCTGTAGTTGAACTGATTGGGCGTCTCGATGTCCAGAAGGGCGTGTGGAACCTCCTGCTGGGGTGCTGGAACTGCACACACCATCGCTGCCAGGACCAGCAGGATCACAGAGCTGACCTGCAATGGGGAACAAGGAAAGAAGACAGTCAGTCGGAGGGGACAGAAGGTGTGAATAGGGGCTGGAGGCCAAAGGCAGA
The DNA here is from genome assembly GCA_008042675.1 of Drosophila seguyi. Lineage (NCBI taxonomy): Eukaryota > Metazoa > Arthropoda > Insecta > Diptera > Drosophilidae > Drosophila > Drosophila seguyi. The sequence continues at coordinate 22,129 of VNJU01009753.1, read as the reverse complement.
ACCAAGCGGTGCCAGAACCAGAACCTGTCTGCTCTTAGCGCTTATGCTGTAAATTAGCATACAATAATTAATTTAAATTGAGAGGGAGAAGGGGCAGAGCCAATGATATAACCGCAATCAAATCTAATTTATAGTCGCACGTAAAATATTCATGAGCACGTCTCGAATTTGGTAGGCGTCATCGAGCATGAACCGAGAATCCAGCTGATCTCTAGGCGCCGTCCAACCGGATGCACCACTCTCTAATTCTCTACATATCTCCAATAATATATGCTGTATGCTAATGCCCTGCGATCTTATATCGTATATTCCTGGAAGCTTAATGATCGATGATTCACGTTTGGCACTTCTTTCGCTGGCTTTTTGAATTATGTAAAACCTTAACCGCAGACAGAAAACAAATTAATTTCAATCAGCGGCCAAAAAGGAGAGGATCAACAGATTGAGATTGCGGCCGTGTAACCGGTTGGTTTTTCAGTTTTTGTGGTTCAGGGTTAAAGCGCTCAAGGCTTCCGACAGGATCCGAAAATAGCAGATATCGAAGATTAAATATTTAAGATATCAGATTAGAGATATCAAGTGCAAATTGGAAAGAGGGCCAGGCCATAGGGCCGAAGATTTTTATGACACTTCCTCATGAAGATCACAAGATCTCAGCCGATCTTGGTAGGAATAGAAATAGAATAACGAATATAACTTGATTCGATAATGCGTTTGGCCTTGCCGAAATAATCAGAGTACGCCGCTGTCTGGCTGGTCTTTGTTTTGCAGCCTTAATTTTGTGAATTTCGGTTGAAAATGTTAATGGCCGAAACACGTTTCTTTGCTGCCCAGTGTGTGTTTGGCTCATAAATTTCAAATTTCACGAATCCGAACCCCTCGAGATACTTACTTGTGGCGAGTATGCGAACATCTTTGCCTGGGTACCGTTGGTTTAATGGCTTAATTAATTAATCAGCTAATGTATCCTGTTTGCTAACTGGTTCTCGGGCACTTGACACAAGTCGAAATTAATCCAATTTGTTGGTTTTGTTCACTCGCGTAATGTCGGACTCGTACTGATTGGGAGTAAATCGCTGGCGTTGTCGTTATCAGTGGCCTCTTAACACCTTGTTGGCCCCCGTTTTTTTATGTCTTTCTTTTGAGTATAATCTTAATGCGATGCTGTCGCCGCTGAGCGTGCGCTTCAACTGTTCAGAATTTTTGCCACAATTCACTTTTATACGGCCTGCGTCGACGGATTCATATGCCGAACGGGTTTCGCCCGCTAAGTGTTGCCGATATCGCGGCGTAGCCTTAGAGCCAGTCTGTTTGGACTCGAAATATTGCCAAACTGCAGCGGTTTTTGGAGAGCAGCCAGCTGGCACAGGTAATTAACGCTTGAGGGGAGGCTTCTTTGGCTCTTCCCAGGGGGATCATGATCGCATATATGCGTCAGCAGTGTCTGTTTGTGCTGGGCATTAGGCGATCTTCGGGCGGGAATTAATTAAACTTTTTCCATGACGCACTTACTAATCAACAGATCCGATATGAGATCTTAATCCCAGGATGAGGAACTGGAACTGGAACACGGAAGAGACTATTAAGGGGGGAGGTGAGGTCGTAAAGCGTAAATCGGATCGGATCGGATCAACGTCGGAACCAATTTCGTGGGGCCCCAAGCTCAAAACTCAAAGTTATGCAAATTGCTGAGCTCGGTGACGCATGTCTGCTGGCTATGCTGTGTGTGTTTGTGTATAGGCCAGGGCATGCTTGGAAAATTGTCAACTCGAGGCACTTGAGCTTGGCTTTCATGCTTGAGGAGGGGAATTCGAATGCGAAGGCCGCGGGTTCTTGTTAAAAAAGCTAATGGCAATGGTAATGAGCCACGCTCGACTGGAGCACCGCACCCCCTGCCGCCTGCCGCACGTGATCAGTGGCAGATCGGATCGAGATCGAGAATGGCTGTGACGCTGGTCCCGCTTTAAGTGGTTAAAGCCACTTGTATGTATAGTGGCTAACAGAGACCCGTCTTGGCCGTGTCAATGGCCAACCGGTTGCGTTTTTTTGGGAGAGTGCCACCCCCCCCGCCTTAGACTCTCACCTGGCTTTCTGTGTGTTTATTTGTTTCTTCGTAGCCTTTTGGTATTTTTAGACAGAGCGCAAAGTGATTTCGTCCATGATATTTGTTCAATAAATTTCATTTAATTAGTTTTTTGGCTTGAAGCCGGTTTGAAACGCAATAAGACAAATGGCCCGGCGATAAGCAGGTCGTCACAAATGTCAGAGAGTGAAAAACAAAATAAAATTCTTATCAGGCTTCGCTAATACTATGTTCGATCCTTTGCCTTAACCCCCTTGAATCATCGGGGAATGTCGGAATAAATAGTCGGAAATGCAGGCATTCTAATTGGCTAAAATATGTTCTCCACCCTGGGCGTTGACTTCCGCGGAGAAGGAGTAACCGACTCATCGAGGTGCTAATTGGGATGCACTGAATCACAGAAGCTGCTTGGGATGGCGCCCCAAAAGGTGACAAAAGGGGGGCACGTTCCAGGCAAACTAACATCTTAATTTCCCAGCAGCCATTCATCCTGGTCTCGGCTCACTCACTATTTGCCTTTTCACTTCTGGCCCTCGTCCGGTACGTCATCTTGTGGATTTAGACCCCATCGCGGGTTAATTATCACCTCGCCTGCCTCGTCACACGCTTTCCACTGGCCATCCGGCCAAGCTCTAATTTGATTTGGGCCCTAATTTGTTTTGCTCTGGCCAAAGATCATGGAAATTTTGCCAGAGCTAATTAGGCTGCGGTATTGTTTAAGGGTGTTAACTGCTGGTGTTTTTGACTGAAACAAGATTTTTTGCAATCTTTGTTTGAATTTTGGCGCCTTCAGATCAGGGTGAGCTTTTTCGACATCGAACCCGATTCAATTGGAGCTTTTTCATAACGAATTTTAAAGCAGGGCACTTCTTAACAATTCGTAAAAAGCTGTTTTTATTTTGATTAAATATATAAATATAAATATAAATCTATAAATATTATTACGATATTTTCTTTGCCAGCTTAATTTTTTGTGTAATTCTATATAATTATAAGCCTTTTGTAAAAGTTGAATTGAACTGTGGTATCAGGTTTAAAACTAGAAACTGCTTTGTGCACTGCTTCTACTGCTTCATATAAGAAAAGTATATCCAACTGAAAAAAATCTCATCTTGCAGGTTTCGCGGACTCAATTATTATTTTAGTCATGTTTGCAGGGTGAGTCCGTAATACGGCTGCATAACAGGAATGAATCGATGTTATGTTCTCCACACTTCTAATGAAGCCCTGGTATTGGTCAAGGGTGTTAACTCCCCGTTTTTGACTGAAACAAGATTTTTCGTAATCTATATGTTTGAATTTGGCCCCTCCAGATAAGTGCCAGCTTTTAAAAATCGAACTCCCCTCCAATTGAGCTTTTCTATATCGATATTTCTAGCTCAGACATGAAGCTTGTATAAAAACCAAGTTTTACGGGTATGATTAAAGTAGAGTGTAAAACTCATGAAAAATTTGTAGTATGCGTAAAAAGGCGGATTTAATTTGGTTTTATATTTATTATTTTTTATTTATTTAATCAAATAAACTTAGATTACTTTTAAGCGATTATATAATATTCCTTCAGCCTTAAAAACTTTTTAAACCAAATTCTTGATGCAATAAAACAATGTCCTGCCAGTTTTCTTAAAGATTCTTCAGTTAAAGTTTCTTCTTTATTAAAAAAAAATAATAAAATGTAATTGATAAATAAATTTTTAATTATTTTGTTATATTATTAATATTATAATTTATTTATTCATTATAATTATTTCCATTTTTGGCTGAAATATATTTTCATATTATTAAATATCTATATATTTGGGAATATAATATAATAAATGTTTCACCCTACCAAAATAATAAAAAGTTTTGTCGTTTATATCTTTAAGAGATATGAATTAAAAAAAAGGTTTTTTATTAAATTTTTCTTTAATCATCCAAAATAGTAAATCTCAATTAGTCCTTTTAGTCCTACAGATGAACTGAACAACGATGTCGTAGCCTTCTAAGCTTAAACATTTTTTTTTAATCATTAATTCTATTATATGCAAATAGCTGTTAATTTTTTGAAATATTAATATTTTGCTACATTCTGTTTTTATTAGTTTTACTAAATTAAGTATAATTTTCAAATGTCCCTTTTTAAGTTTTTCAACTCCATCTAAGTTTTATTTTCCACTTAAAACCACACATTAAAAAGTAACAATTATTATTTCATATTTCCACCTACGACCGAAACTCCCCTAAAAGCACTTTCAAAATTTAACCGTTTTAGCTGGCTAACAGCGCGCCAACAGGCGAAGAGAAAACTAACGTTAGCTAACAGCGAAGAGAAAGCACTGTAATGGCCGAATATCGTAAGCGTCGCGTAAGCGAAAAAATGCTTAAGCATTGCAACAAAAACAGTCCTCGCCGACGGTCTTACAAATATTGGTAAAAGTTTTTTTAACTTAGTGAATTTATTAATTAATCGGGCTCCCGACCGCATTCGCTACGCGTAGCTGTGCTCCGATCGTGTGCGGCTCTTGCTGGTTATCAACAAATGCCAAAAATTATTTCATCGAAAGGCGAATATAAAAATTAAACCTACAAACATACAAACATACATACATATATGGACATGTTTGGCTGTGTGTGTGTGAGATCACTAGAGTGCTTACAAGTGTGCGTGTGAGTGTGCGAGTCACTTGGCAAATAAAAAACACATTTTTTAATATTTAACTAATATTTTGCGCTCACCAACAACAATAAAGCCGAAAAAAACAGTAACATCGACATTGAAATACACCGAAAAAAAAAGACGAAGAAGTGAAGAAGAAAAAGGTGAAAAAGCGTGCGTGTGTTGTGTTATCAGTGGAAGAGAGCGGAAGAGAGCGGGAGGCGAGCAAAAGCAACTATTGCAACAATAACTATTCCAGATTTCCATATACACCTCTCATAATGCTTTTCCTCGAAATGCCTTTTCGCCTTTTTTGTTGCGTTATTTGTTGTTTCTGTTGTCTCGCGATTAGAATTAATTGACAAATGGCAACAACAATTTATTCGGGTTCTTTTTTTCGGTGCTAATACGAACAGGCATGGAACTTGCTGGTAAAACCGAAAGTACACTGAGCGAAGTAATTCCTCTTAATTCCTTCATTATCATAATGCAAAGAAATACACAAATAGAAAGCTATTAACATTTAATTTTATCTCTTTCGCTCTCTCTCTCTTACTGGAAAGTAAAGCAAGTGTCATCCTTGAATAAGTAGCGTTCCGTGGGCTGTAAAAAGTAACAGGATGCACGAAAGAAGCCCCAAAAGGAGACGCCGATCAAAAGAAGAGGGGCTCCGGGAAGTGAGAAGAAACATGCATAAATCATAACTAGAGCTTGTGTGAGCGATCGCTCTCGTGCGATCGGTTAGACATAAAATAAAAGTACAAATAAACGAAAACATTAACCAAAGTTCAATGACCGCCTCGAGACCTGCCTGCTTCTGTGTGAGTGCGTGCTCTCATAGATAGAACGAGCATAGGAGAGCATATAGCCCAGACTTCATTTATTTTTTCTTTCGGGGGCCCCCATTAACACCTGTCACACCAGTCTTTATCGCGAGTTTTGGGTTATCTTCACAGGCAACAGGTAAAGGGCTCTCTCTCTCTCCCTCTCGGACTGCTCGTGAACTATTGCACGCGGCTAAAGGACACATCGATACCTCAGCACAGATCGATAATCAGCATCGCTTATACTTATTTTTACAGTGGGCGCAATCACTGAATATTAAGTCTCTCGTGCAAGTAATCCAGCGCCGCTACTCATGCCAAATTCCGGGGAATTGTGACAAGTCCAAAAGCAAGATCGGTAGCTGTAGCTGAACCAATAGAAATCCACATATATGTCACTCTCAAAGCGACAGAAAATGTCACAGCCAAAGAAGTTTGGCAGCGGTGATCCGTTTAATTACGAGGAGCTCAACATCATTGGCACAGGTAAGCGGATTTTGTTGTTGGGATAGGTCGTTGCAAGGTGGGTTTCTCATAGTTCTGCCCTTGTTGGCTCCGTGCTCCGCGGAACTGTGTGTGCGTGGGGATTATTTAAGATTTTGTTTTAATTTGTTTACAAACTTGGACTAGGGAGTTTTGTGGCTTATTTTTAATGTTACTTTTTATTGGCTGGAGAACTAATGAAGCTTAACCAAACACGATATTTGTTAGTAAAAAGCTGGTTTTTATTAATGTTTTTTTTGTTAATTTGTTGACTAATTATGGGTATTTAACGATTTGGTATTGACCTATGCAGTTTTGGGGTATATTTTTTTGTAAAATATAATATTTACAGACTTATGGGTGCAGGGCACTCTCTTAGTCATTCTAGTCGAAGCTTTTGTAGAGTTCTATAATAAAACCGCGACTAATTAAGCATGAAAATTCTTGGAAAAGGGGAAATATTTACTTAGTAAGCCCCTCTCCATTGAAAATTTCCCTTATTAGGGGTTTTTCCTTACATTCCTTGCATACTTTTAGGTTCCTTTCAGAGACACGTGTTTTAATATCGCCCATAAACCATATTGATCCCAGATCGATGCTCTGACAAGTGTTTCATGATCGTTTTCTTTAATTTTTTATTTTTTTGAGTCAGTAAATGCGAAACCGTTTATTTTTGTGTAAATAAAACCCGAAAATCAATTACGTCACCGAGCAAATGTTAATGATGGATATTGTCAGAAGGGGGACGGGGGCTTTAAAACGGAAGGTAAGCCATTCATGGGGCACCGAGTTTCATCTGTTATACGGCCACACACTCACATTTTTCGTCTGTGTCGCTGTTCGCATTCATTCAATTATTGCCCCTTGCCATTCGCTTTCGCTCCAACCTTTCATTGTTGTTTCTTTGTTATTTCTGTGCCTTGGTCTGTGCGCAATTTTTCGAGTCTTTATTGTTGTATTTCGACAAAATCAAATCGAGAGCCCAGTAGCCGACGGCAAAAACGAGTCGCAAGTCGCAATAATAGTCGAAGTCGGGCTCTCGGCCTTGTGCCGGCACAGTTCACAGCCCAGGTGGGGCGGCGTGGAGTACCAGACCCCCAAACCTCCCCATTTCGTACCCTTGGTCTGTTACGTTGTCTGCTGTCAATGTCACCCAAAATAGCCGGTGTCTTGTCTCGTTGTCGTTGCCGTTGCCGTGGGTATCCCACGCATGTCTCCGTCCGTCCATCAGTCCGGGCGATACTCGTAAATTTCCGGTGACAACATTTTGTCTCTGGCATTTGATTCTGATTGGGATTCTTTGCTCTCTTCCTATTCTCTTTCAGCCTTTCTCCACACACAAACGAAAAAAAAAAAATCATGTTGTATGGTCATTATATATCAGGTTTTAATAGCATCAGAATCTTAATTGTTGTCCGGCTAAGAAGAAGCACTATGCGAAATCTTAAAGTTATCTTAATTTATTTAAGTTTTTAAGCTAATATGTCATAGTTGTAGTTCAGATAAAAGATACTTGAAAGATCTTTTCGTAGAGATACAAATATCTATATGAAGCTGCGCATTCAGTGGCCTATTACATTTTTATACATTTTTTTTTAGTAAAATATTTAAAACAAAATTATTTTTATTTTCATGTTAAATTTATTGGTAGCAACTTATTTCTTACAAATATCAAAATTAATTCTAAAAAAATCTCCTTAAGCTCAGTGCTAAATATAACCCAATGAATTCAGAATACTCGAAAGAATTATATTGGTTCATATGTCATAGATAAGTGGCTTTTATTTTTCTATATTATAAATTGATGACCAATTTGTTTGTTTGCGTACTTCAGTTTCTCCCTGTGCCTCTGCAATCTAGGGAATAGTTTGCCAGCAGAGCGCACGATATCACCAATCAGCCGGCATTATTCGCCCATCTTATCAGCACAGCTGACTTGGGTGGGCCTCCCCTCCCCTTGGATCCCTGATCAACCCCCGCTGGTCTTGCAAATTTTCGGCAATTTTACTTGTTCTTATCTGGCCTTGCCTGGCGTTTTGTACGCTCTCTCCCCTGCTTTGCACTTCTGATTAGCATTTCCATTTTATTTCGTCATTCGCAAATTTTGATCTAATTTCGTGTGCTCTTTTTTATTTCTTCTCGTTTTTTTTTACTTGCAGGCGCTTACGGTACGGTTTTCAGAGCCCGAGACACGAAAACCGGGAATATAGTGGCCATTAAGAAGGTGCGGATCGCATTGAACGAGAATGGAGTGCCGATGTCCACGCTGCGGGAGATTGCCCTGCTGAAGCAGCTGAATGCCAGCGATCACGCCAATATAGTCAAGTGGGTATATCATTATCTCAAGAATACTACCTTATTTGAGCTGAAAATTAAGGCGCAAACACGGGACAATTATTATATACTTTAGAGGGGGTGTTATCTGTGTATGTATGTGCATATTGAGGCCGAGGTGGCGCCCAAACTATTTGCCGACTAATTTGAGAAAACCTCGCTACAATGTCAGTTGGCGCAGCGCTCCTGTTTATCTTTTGCACGCTTTATATAGGCCGACGATGCGGCGCTGCATGTTTTCTGGCTTCCTCTTCTCCACCCTCTACCCACGATCAGGGCATATGCCTGTCAAATAGCTCTGAAGCGGCGCCGCTTTTCTCCGCTGATAACGCCCTGTCACTTTGCATTCGCAGTTCCGCTGATTTTGTATTAGCAAAAACTGCAGCCGTTTAACAGAGCGCGCGCCTAACAGAGTCGACAGCACCAAATAATAATGTTGCTAACGCTCCAAAGCAGCACTGCTCGCTCTTTCACTCACGCTCACTTGGCTTGGTGTTGCGCTCTCACTCCTACGATACAGGCGATCATCAGCGTGAGAGAGGGAGAGCGCGAATGTCGTATGTTCGAGAGAACAACTGCGGTATCAGTATTAACATACTTAACAGTCCGCTTCTGTTGTGGTTCGATGTTGTTTGAAATCAACAGTTTGTATTTTGGGTTTGAAGGGAAAATAAGTGGAGTGGGGGCTTTACAATTTCGTAGGAAAAATTATTTTCACTAAAAATTTATAATTTTAAAATTTTAGAAAATTGTATTTATACGTAACAATATTATGGCCTATGTAAAATTTTTTATTTGGTCAACAAGTCAAAAAAAGATAAATTTAGCAGTAACGATCAACAATGTTGCTTAACATTATGTTAGTTCTCTTACTCGCTTACGCTTGCGCTACTCAGACTCTTTGCTCTTTGATCGGAATATCGTAGATGGGCATGTGTATTTGTCTGGAGTGCTTTGCTTAGTTCCAAAAATAGCCAAAGTATGGCCACTCGAAGAGTGGCGCTGTTGAGGCTAGCAGTTTTTTATGACAGCTTGGAAATTGCGCTCTCAACATTTAAACATTTCCCCTCCTCACATGCACAAGCAAACTTATATTATAAATGTGTGTATTTGTGTTTCCCCTTCCATTCCAGACTTTTCGAAGTATGCCAGTTTCTGGAACGCGACGGCCAGCTGATGATTCTCTTGGTTTTCGAGCACTTGGAGCAGGATCTGTCGGATCTCATAGAAAGGCTGCCCAAATCGGGCATGTCGCCCGCCACAGTGCAGGTGAGTGCAGTCAATCCCTTCCAGCTTACCCCATATTAATTTATATATTTTTTGTTTCCCAGCGCCTTTCGAGGGAACTTTTAACCGGCGTGGACTTTTTGCACTCCCATCGCATCGTCCATCGGGATCTGAAGCCACAGAACCTGCTGGTCTCGGCACAGGGCCACCTGAAGATAGCCGACTTTGGCCTGGCCAAGACCTATGACTGCGAGATGAAGCTCACCTCGGTGGTGGTCACTCTGTGGTACAGAGCCCCGGAAGTTCTGCTTGCACAGTCCTACAACAGCACCGTGGATATCTGGAGTGCTGCCTGCATCATCTTTGAAATGTTCAACCGCAAGGCCCTGTTTCCGGGAACCTCTGAAAAGAATCAGCTGGATCGCATCTTCGAGTGGGTGTACCGAAGAAAAGCTATCCTTTTTGAAAACTAAATTATTTTCTTGGCATTTTTCAGACTGACGGGTCGACCCACAGACCAGCAGTGGCCTCAAACCATCTCAGTGGCCAGGGAGCACTTCCCCAATCGGCATCCAAAGAGACCCCGAGACTTTTGCCCCAACCTCTGCGAGTATGCCGATGATCTGTTGAATGTATGTAAACATTATTTTTATAAAAGGATCTTCAAATATATATTTCTCCCTTTTCCTCAGCAAATGCTTTCCTACGACATTCGACTGCGCCCCTCTGCCTTGGCCTGCATGGAGCACGAGTACTTCCAACAGGAGCCGCTCTAACCCTGGGCCAGTGGCGGTACCTCTAGGGGGGATATGGTTAAGGGCCCTTCCCACAAATGGCCTCGCAACGTTCTTGTTACAATGTTCCTTTTTTAAGTGTAGTATGTGAAGCAGTTTGTTTTCTTTATTTTTCGCCCCAGTCCAGATCAGTTCAGTTTAGTTACTGTGTCCGGATCCGGGTCCGGAATGAGGAGGGAATACCTTAATATGTTTGTAGATGTAAGATTAAACGTGTAATCAGTGTCGCGATATATACTTATTACTGCCGATCAACTATACATATAGTTATGTATATTTATAGCTGATACAACCAACTGACGGATGACCGTAAATGTGAAACGATTCTCGAGGACGAACGGAAAGTCCCCCAAATCGAAATGTGATACACAAAGTTCAGGAATGCATTATACAATTCAAAATTTTGTACAACAACAACCACTTATACATACATTTGTAATTATATTAAAACATATATGAATATATACAGCAACAAATTAAATATATAAACAACACAACAACATTTTACTTTTATTTTGGAAATTTGCAGTTCTTTGGGAAAATTAAATAGACAACAGTTCCAATATTCCAAGCCAAAGCCAAGCCAAAAAAATCACTATATTGAGTTTGCAAATTTTAATTATAATATTCACATCCCTTTAACCAATATGTAAATATGATTATTTTAATGATATCATTTTTATATAGCCGTCAAAGAGAAAAAGGAAAAGAAAAGTTACGTAAATAACAGATTTTGCAGTAATTTTTATTTTTTTTATTAAAGTTATTCGATTGGTGGTAGAGGCAACGACGTTGCAATTACTTTTGATCTACTAATTATACTTTCAAGAGTCTTTTGAACAGGCGCCCCTCAAAAAAGTTGCTCAGAAATTGTTTTCAATTTTAAATATTTATGTTTTATCGATGTTTTGGTGAAAAACATCGAAAACATAGATGTCTTCATACATCGATACTTCCATTGTTTAATTAAAAATTAAGAAACAAATATTTATTCTTTCATGAATTTAAAAAAACTAATAAATGAACTCGAAAAGGAAACTGCATGAACTTAAAAATCAAATAAAATTAACTTAAACTTCATTATATTAAGAAACTAATAAATAAGATCAAGCTCTTTTGTGTTATTAAAAAATTAACGCTTTTTGAAATAAACATAAGTTTATCAACAATGTCGGGGCTGAGGCGAGTCCTGCGGTCAAAAATTATTTGCCCATCTTTGCTGAACGCTCCGTCTGACTCGCAGCTAGTGGCAGCCACACAGAAAATTTGTTTGCGTCTTCTTTAAACTAATTAAAGACACCTGATAAACAATTTTGATTTAATATTATTCAAAACCAAAAAATTTCTGCTCGTCTATTCTAGCAATGTTCAAATTGATTCGACGCTCGGCCCTCTCGCTCTCTATTGTCAAAAAAAACTCGACCCCAAAAGGTACATGTTCTACATACCGATTGGGAACTCTACCGCAAAAGTACCTTTTCTACATACCGATTGGGAATCATACGCCTTTTCTACATACCGATTGGAAATTAGTTGTTAATCGTGGCACAGAACATCGATGGTTAAAAAAAACATCGATGTTTTAGAAAATTCGAAAAACATCGATGCATCGATGTTTTTGCACCTCGAGACTGCCAGAAACATTTGTGACGTCACTCAGTTAACCACCTCATCCACTGTAGAACTCATCCGCAAGTTTCTGTTAACCACCTCATCACTGTAGAATTCGTCCGCAAGTTTCTGTTAAGAGGCAAGTTCTGTTAAAATCAGCTGTTTTCATCGATGTTTTAGAAAATCGAAAAACATCGATGCATCGATGTTTTCATCGATGTTTTTGCACCTCCGGCTCTCATCCCCAACTTCCGTCTCTTTTCGCTCGTCAACTTGCAAGGAAAAGTTGTGTTTTTTGCTAATCACGTTTCGTGTCGATTAAAAATAAAGACTTAAACATGCGTTACGTGGCTGCATACCTTTTGGCTGTCCTGGGTGGCAAGGACTCTCCCGCCAACGCCGATCTGGAGAAGATCCTCAGCTCCGTGGGCATTGAGGTCGACACTGAGCGTTTGACCAAGGTGATCAAGGAGTTGGCCGGCAAGAGCATCGAGGAGCTCATCAAGGAGGGACGCGAGAAGCTGTCCTCCATGCCCGTGGGAGGCGGCGGTGCCGTCGCTGCTGCTGATTCCTCTGCTCCCGCTGCCGCCGCTGGCGACAAGAAGGAGGCCAAGAAGGAGGAGAAGAAGGAGGAGTCCGAGTCCGAGGACGACGACATGGGCTTCGCTCTCTTCGAATAAGCTGGATCTTCTTAATCTACCCACCCAAATAACGCCGTATATACTGTGTAAATACCGGGCCAAGCAGAACGTCACCTTGGGAGTACTCCGCAGACGATAAAGAACTTATCATCCGATGACCATTGTTATACAATAAAAATCTGCAGTATTTGCACTTTATATAAAAATGCCCAAATTGTGTTATTTGTTTGCCTAAAAGTTTTATTTTTGCCAAAAAAGAACTTCCAAGACCCACGTGTTTGTTAACATTCTGTTGGAAAGCGCTGCTAAAGCCCCCTTATCTGTGCTAAAGTACTGTTAATTAACAGGAACTGAACTGTTACACGCAGAGCAGAGTAGTTTATTTATTTATAGTTTTTCCTTACGCTAACTATAATTTACACATAAATACACCGGGGAATGTTACTATTCGTCACATATTATTTACATCCACTTAGAGCTTAGGCCAGACCCACGATAGTGTAGAATATCAGCGGCAACACCAAGTTGTCCACCTGCACGGTAAAGGCCTCCACGAGAGCAGAGTTGAGAGCCGCAAAAATGGTGGCAAACCATTTTGCCTGGGTCATGGCCATCAATCCGGCGATTTCCAGCAGCCCTACGGCGATCAGGATGGAGGCCACAAAGGCGATGGTGCCCTCCACAGAGCGAGAGGATTCTAAAAAAATTATTGACGGTCTTCAGTAAATGCTAAAAAATAGAAGTATAAAACCACTCACTTCCCCACTTGCTGCGACCCCATTTAGAGCCAACGACGCTGGCAGCAGTATCACCAACACCCACTGCAAGAATTCCCGAGAGCAAGGCCAGCACATCCCTGCCAGAGCAAGGGCACGGCGTCAACCAAAGGGGCATTGAGCAACCGATGAGCAGGCAAAACGGCGTCAAGGCCATATCGCCAGCATCCTTCTCATCCTTGAATGAACGGAAGGCATCCCCCAGTTTGTCAGCAAACGGAGGAATCTTTAGCACACGCAGCAACTCCAGCACCACAAATACAGCCAAAGCCACTCCAGTAGCCAGGTAAAGCAGGGTGCACTCGTAGACCACTCCCGGCACATAGACGAGCACAATCAAGAGGTGAAAGATCTTTCGCACTCGTGTATTGGCTCTCGACGAGCTCCCTATCTGCCAGGCAACGGTGATGCAGGTGAGCAGAACTAGCAGCAGATAGAAGACCAGGATGCTGAGGCGATTCTGATCCCGGAGAAGGAACTCGATGAGGGCAATCAAGGGCAGGGGTCGCGTCACCGGCATACAGGTGACAGCCGCCAAGAGTACACCAAACGACAGATAAAAGTGCAGAGGTTTCCTCAGCGATGGAATTGTGATGAGGGCCACACAAAACACTAGCAGCCAAAAGAGGGCATTCTGGGAAAGAGAATTTATGAAAATTCAGAGCTACATCAGTAAGCTCGGGTATACCCACCACCATGATCATGTTGAGCTTGTCGATGTCATCAGTTGCCCAGGATCCGTCGCAGAATAGGCCGCTGAATCGATTAATAGCACTCATGGCGAAGAGAACTAGTCCCTGGACAAAAACGGAAGCCTCGCCGTACGTAAAGGACTGCTTGAAGCCGCGCAGAGTGTGAATATAAATCTGCTGATACGAGGCGGTCATCATGAATCCCACGGAGATCGCAAAGGTGAGCGAGGTGTCCGCAAGGAGACAGAAGAGCAGACTCGTAATCACTCCGGGCAGAAGACTCACCAGGCACTTGACCAAGATGCCCGTCTTAATGAACGCGTAGATGAAGAAACAGAGCGTCTCCAGGGCCATTCCGCCGGCTGAAACTGTGAGGATCCACTGCATCTGGGCCTCATCCTGGCAGCCAGGCGGGGAATGTAGCAGGCGGACGCTCAGGGCCAGTGGAAGCAACAAACATAGCCAGGCGCCGAGGCCGGCGTTGGGTCTAGAGGGTCAGATAAGATTTCGGATTAGAGATAAGAACCACCGCACTTTGGACCTCCTCGCTGATTCACCTGGGCGACATGGCCTTGATGGTGAACACATCCGCTCGATGGGTCATCCGCTCGGGGCACGCCATGCTGTCCGTCGTGGAGGAGCAGGAATCCGAGTCCGAGGGCTCGCTATCCGGTTCTGATCGCCGCATTATCAGCTGCTTTTGGTGGCTCAAAACATGGCTTCACTGGAAAATTGTCCGCGGTTTTTGTGTATTCGCCAAAAAGGTCACGGATAAAAGCGGGCTTTTCTTTTTTACAGGTCGAGAAAGCGCTTTGGAATGCACTGGACCAGCTGGTCGCGCTTTGTTATTGCCTGCACCAAACTGTTGCTGCTGCTTTGCTTGGTTTCAAATGCACTTTGGTATATTCCGCCCCACAGTACGGTCATACTAAGTGCCAACTAAATTAACGCTTGTTTAAAACTCCATTTTGAAAGTGAATTTATAGTTAGTTGGTCATTAATTACACATTTTAAATAAAAAATACATGTATTTTTTAACAGAATAGCCAAAATAAAAATGAAATGTACGAATTTGCGTTCGAATAAAAAAATATACCAGAATGTATTCAGAGACCAAAAGTCTGGCAACGTTAGAGCCCGAGACTTAATAGTCTGGCAGCGCTGGTGATGTTTTAAAAATTCAAACGTCGATTAATAAAATAAAATTAGTTAAATTAGCATTTTAACAAATTTAAGTCTTTGCGGTGCTCGTACAAAAAGATGCTGTATTGACCGTAGAACCCCGATGCATGAAAATTTAAAGATAAATAAATATCGGAAAAAATATTCTGAATACCAACATTTTAATACACTTTTACCGCTCTACAGCTAGTACTGCTGGTCTACTTTTAGTCCCAATTTGTAGTATACCAATTTCAGCTTCCCAAAGATATCTTCATATTCTGTTTGTATTTTTATATTTTAAAACCAAACCTTGCACAAGTTGCATTTAGCATAATTAACATTAAGAGAATGTTTAACTACTGAAGGAAAAGTGAACGCAACCTTAGAGCAGTCCAAACAGGTAATAGAGGACGGGCAGAATAAGGGCTCCCTTGGCGGCCGAAATTCCAGTGATGCCAACGACCAGCTTGAAGATACCATACCAGAAGGCGAGCTGCAGGGCCACATGGAGTCCCAGGAGGCTGTTGGATATGAGTTTTAGTACCTCATTTATTTTTGTCTACCATTTAGCCACTCACATTTTGTCCTTGCGACGCGCCTTCTCCAGATTCTTGGGCGGCTCCTTGCTGAGATACTGGCGCACTCCCAGAATCGTGTTGCTGAAGTAATCGTCCCACTTAAGCTCTCCAATATCAATGATGAACTTCTTCTTGTCCACGGGATTCATTGCCTTGGAGAGCGCGAGCAGGCGCTTGTTGTCGAAATGCCATTCCGTGAAGATGAAGCGTTCCAGGGTGTTTAGGGAGTTCCAAACGTTTTTGTGCAGACGAATCAGGCTGCATTTACAAGGAATGTATAGAAATAGGTTAATTTGTTAGTTTGATTGTTATAAAAACAGCAATACCTCTTTAAGGGTTTCATATATTTAAATATTTTTAACTGTTGTAAAGTTGTAAAGTGATAAGCTGATAAGGAAATGCAATTTCAATTTATTTAATCTAGTTAAAAGTATACAACATAACCCATTAAATAAATTTCATTTAGTTTGAAATGCAAGCCAGATAAGAAAGCATTTGGCATCAAATATAAACGTGCAAAAACGAAGAAGAAGGTAAAAGTTCATAAAAATAAATAAAAAATAAATTAGAAAATTCGAAATTCGCAACATAATTTGCAATGCAAAAACCCAGTTGTAGCTTCCAATATATCTTAATTATTCAAAAAACCCCCCTAATCCAGTCCCTTCTTTTGTAGTAATTGCAGACTTTCACCATATACATAAATCATCCCACTACTCACATCGGTCTGCCGCCTCCAATCTTCGTCACCAAATCCAGAATCAAGGCGGGAACAAAGTGGAAAAGAATGGCGCCCAGGCGGAACACCCAGAGGCTCTTGACGAAGCGGAGATTGGGATACCAGACGGCACTGTTCAGCGGATAGTCGTGCAGATAGCCGTTGATCTTGTCCGTCATCAGCTCGAAGCGGAAGGGCTTATAGGTGCTGGAGGTCAGGTGGAAGATCTGCAGATCGTCTGGGCGGCCGCCGTTCTTTGTCTGCAGAGCATGGACATAGTAGCCGGTGGTTATGATGCCATTGACCACCACATCGATGGGTATATAGTCCATGATGATGTTGGGATCCAAGGGAAGTCGACGCAGAACGCCCTTAGAGGCGCCCATGAAGAAGCCCTGCGGTCCATTCTTCGAAATGGTCCATCCGGGAATGGGTTCCTTCCAGGCGGCAGTGACTGCGTAAAAGGTTTAGTATCAGTTTTTGGATAACTTAGCAGGGTTGGTGCAATAAACACTCACTCATGCTGGGACGGACAATGCCGCAGGGGAATTTACTGGCCACATTGGCCACCTCGTGCTCGGCCAAGTGCTTGGTGAAGGTGTAGGTATTGGGGTGATCCTTCATCAGCCTTTAAGAGATTTTCACGTTATGGATTGGAAAATAAAATAAGCAAGTCCCACTCACTTTGGTTCCAGTTCCTTGAGCGCCTCATCGTTAAGCGTATCCGCCAGCTGAATGATCTTCTCGGGATCTTCGGGCGAGGGATATAGCTTCTCCTCGACATCGGTCAGATAAGCATTCACATAGGCGCTGGACACATGGACCAGGGCATCAAGTTTTTTCAGCTGCGTGCACAACTCCACCACTCGCCTTGTGCCCCTCAGATTGATGTTGGTGGTCTCTTTCAGGGATTGGAAAAAGTCCAAAGTGGCTGCCGAATGGAAGACCACATTCACATTGTCGATCAGGATCTGGCGATCTTTGGGCGAGATGCCCAGATTTTCCAGGCCCACATCGCCCTCAATTGGAACAATCTTGGACAAACGCGCCTCCAGCTGCAGCTCCTTGAACTTATCGAATACCGAGTTTTTCTTCAGCTCCTCGAGTCGCTCCTGGACATTCTTGCCCTTCTTGGCCCGCATCAGCAGGTAGAGTGTGCCCACGTTGGGTACATCGCGTAGGAGTTTCTCCACAATGGTGACGCCCACGAAGCCAGTGGCTCCCGTAATGAACACATTGCGTCCCCCGTAGAATTCTGTGATGGGTGAGCTGCAAAGACGCAGAGTTTTTCCAATTAGTTGAGCCCGCCTTCTGTGTTTATGCAACTACTAGCGACTATATCTATAGATGGCTCATAAAAAAGATGAACCAAACTTTCTCTCATCGCCCATTCAAATGGGCAACACCGTTGCTTACGACACTCGCTCACCCATAAAAACCTCCGAGGGAGAGGGCATCATCTTTGACTCTGTTTGTCCAGCGGGAAACCTGTTTCCCCCCGTGAACTTCAGGTTCTAAGTGCCCATTGTATGGATCCCTAATATTGATTCTAATATTGATCTAACTAATGATTTGTTAGCAGGTGTCGGCTGGCGGGTTAATGCTAGCATTCAAATCCATGTCGTGGGTGTCGCCTTTAAATGCTGCTCTCATGGTACTTTGGAACTAGCACTCCACTGGAAACTTGTCTTGCGATTGAATAACTTGCAAATGAACTAAGGAAACTAACTAGGGGGAGAGTAGAGAAACTGGATGCGGTGGTAGGTGGATCACGTTGAATGTTAATTAATGGCTAGTGATGCTAGTGATTTGAGATCTTCTAAGGTAGTGAGCACTGGCCTTTGATCTCCTGGAAACCTGGGAGAAGGTTCAGATATAAGGTTTTACAGGTCTTTTTCAATTATTAAAACTGCATAACTTCTTTAGCGTTTTAGGGTGATAAAATATCTATAGGTTATACTTAACTCTTTCATTGCCGGAAATCCTTTTTCTCAAGTACAACACCCAATACTTTCCCAACTGTTTCGATCGAATTACCAAACATAGGGGATATACACTGTGGTATCTCTGACAAAAACACGCAACCTGACCATTCAATTAGCCAACTCCATTTCTCTTTTAATGACCTCCATCACAGTTCGCTGTCTCCAGGCTTTTTTTTACTGTTTTTTTTTGTCATGCCAAATGATTTTATAATGACGATCATTGAAGATGATTTCAGTTTTTTCTTGTCTTTTACTATATGTTTGCCCCTCTACCCATGCGTGATATAATTTCTGCATAACAAATCCCATTCGGATGGGAGCAAATAAATGCAACATTTCCTATTCCCATATTTGTGCATGCAAAAAATGCGAATGCAAATTTTCTTTTGAGCAATTAAAGGAGGCCCTCAAGGCGGCAAACACATCAAAATGTGATAAAGTGGGCAGTTGAAGCTTTTGCTGGTGCTTATGTATGTTTACACAGACGAAAAAAGGCAAGTCATCGTTTTCGCCAGGCTCACAGCTCAAGAGCTTGCCTTAGAGCCAGCCAAATTAAGCTTTCACTTTGTGGCTAGCAGATTGGCAACGAAAGGGACGACAGGTAGGCAACAGGTAGGTGAACCCAATCATTGGGCAAATTTGTAGCTTAAACTGTTAAATACTTCCAGCTGTTTCTCTTTTTCATTACTTTCGGGTCTGCAACAAATTAACTTTCTTATCAGTTGGAAATCAACAGTCTGCTCCTTAGATTAGATTTTCCATTGACCAGTCACGGGCTTATCTGGGATAATTAAGTGAAACGATTTATGGTGGCAGTGCTACTTGACATTTTTTCAAATTAGGCTTTGGTTTGCCAAGGAACGTGTTTAGGTATAAATATTTTGGTAAATAGCTATTCAATTTAACAATTTATTGCCTTGGTAAGTAACTAAGCCAAGTACTAAGTAACTTCCTTTAATCATTTTCCTTGTTGATTCTTAAAAAATGACGCTTGAAAGCTTTAACGGAAAACTACAGTGGAAAACTGTTTCATAATTCAGTAGCACTCATTGGCAACCGCATACCTTAATTGCTGGCGTTAAGAACCACTATATCATTAGCTTGCATAAAAACTTAACTGCTCGCTTTACCACCTCGGCCATTAAGGCACTCGACTTTGGGTAACTGACCCTACCAACTGCGTCCAACCTTGTGTAGGGACATAAATCTCTGGCAAATTATTATTTATGATGCCGTATTCCGAAGATGTTTAGCAACCTGTCAGGATGTGAGGACTGTGTATGCAATAATTTTGTTTCCCTTCGGCTTCTTTTGACTCCGTTTAACCTGTAATTTTCCGCTCGATTTCCGGTTTAACTATTGACGTCGCGTCGTCTTGTTATTGCATAGGGATTTATAGACAGGTCAAAGTTGCAGCGAGGTAACTTAAGCCCTAATCCTATTTGAATTCTCACATTTAAGCGGCTAAATAAAATTTTCCATTGTTGACGCTAATGCACGTTGACCCTCCAGGTGAGAGATTCTCGCGCTGGGAAGAAAGTGTCGAGCTTAACGACCCACTGCCAAGCCGTAATGAACTAGAATCACTCCTCAGGCACGAGTGGCAGTTAATTATAGAGTATATGGTCAAACTTCAAACTTCTGATTAAGTTGAACTAAGAGTTTTTAGTTATAAAGATCTTAGGGATATGGTATTAAGATACGAAATGTATGTGTACTTCACTTTAAATGATCTAAGTATTGTTTAAGTTTACCAGTAACTTTAACAGTATCTTAAATACTGACTTTGACAGCAGATTTAGTTAGTTAAACCATAAGATTTGATTATTGAGGGTAAGTACTTTTTAAAAGCCTAACGATCTGTTTAGATTTAACTTTACTACAAGTATTTAAGGTTCAAATTCTATTCTGAGACTTTTAAAATTGGGATTACTCAAGACGAGACTAAAAGTACAAAATTAAAAATGATATATGTACATATCTTTAACACCAATGTCTAAGAATTTTTGGTAGGAAGCTTGCATACGTATCTCTTGCTGGATTTTTGTCGCTTTTTTGAACTTTGCACCGCATTTCTAACCTCACAAATGCCATCCGAAAGCGGTGAAAAGAAAATAAGCTGCTGCTGAAGCTGGCCGAAAGCGGTCAGACGGGCTACCAAAATTAAAAATACCACTAAAGATCACAAAAACACCGTTGTTTTGCAGTCGAGTTAGGCAATAACACACACTTACCTGGCCATGGTTACTCAGCAGGTGTGGTGATTGCCAATAATTATGCCAGCCGATGCAGTTAGCCGCACGATTTGGTTATTTGTTTCAGACTAGCGACTTGGCTTAGAACCTCGGAATTTCTCTTCTCCACGTATTTTCTCCTCGCTTACTGCCTCTTCTTCGTTCTCGTTTGCTTCGTCCCCTTTCTTTCTATATATATATACATATATATATCTTTTAGTCCACTGAAGTTATTGTTGTTGCGATGCGACTGTAAACAAAGTACAAACACCAGTGCAACTGCACGTGTGAGAGTTACGCCGCCTGAGTATCTGAGTGTCTGTGTGAGCTATCTGCGATCCAACGAATTGCTCCGATATCCGTACGTTTGCCGGCAAGAGTAAAACTTCAACTGAATCTGCCCGCTGAATGGGCACGGAAATGTGCTCGGCAACCACCCGATGATCGTTTCCAACGCCACAACGGATCGTCAAACCAGTTATTCAGTCAAAAATGTTGTTGAGTTTTATGCCCTTACAGGGGGTATTATATTTTAAGTCAGACGTTTGCACGTTAACCATAAGATACAAATATATTTTCTAATTGATCTAGCAAATAGCTATAGTCTGCCTGTTTCTACGAAAACTAGTCTCTTTTATAAAACCTCTGGCTATCGTATTTTGGCTTGTTAAAGGTTGATTTTAATTAAAATTAAATATATTTAAACTATATTTTTTATTAACAAGAAAGGAAGCTAACTTCGGCATGCCGAAGTTTAAATACCCTTGCAGTAAGTAGATAAAAAAGAAGAAAAATGTTCTGACTTTTTCGCTTTCTCGGGTACTGTCATAAAATAAATGTTGCCAGAGTGTTGCTGGCGAAAAATGTTGCTAGCAACAAAGCCAAACAGATATATATTTTCCTATGGCAGCTATATGTTATAGTGGTCTGATTTTGATCAAATTAAAACCGAAATTCTGGAATAATACAAAATGGCCATGTCTCAAATTTTATGAAAATATGTGAAAAATTGGCTTAGTTAGATTTTTTTTCTTAAAATTTTCCGATCGGTCCTATGGAAGCTATATGATATACTTGTCCGATTTTGATAAAATTAAAACCGAAATTTTAAAATATAACCAAATGGTCAGATCTAAAATTTTATGCAAATATCTTAAAAATTGGTTAAGTTATAATTTTTTTCATTAAAATTTACCGATCGTTCCTATGGCAGCTATATGATATACTTGTCCGATTTTGATAAAATTAAAACCGAAATTTTAAAATATAACCAAATGGTCAGATCTAAAATTTTATGCAAATATCTTAAAAATTGGTTAAGTTATAATTTTTTTCATTAAAATTTAC